>JALMGJ010000041.1:3507500-3700000 GCA_023362775.1 Charina bottae | reverse complement strand
ATCATCACAATTCTACCACATTTCTGGAGTTTTCAATAGCTCTAATTATTTTTAAATTGTCCCTCTCAACGGTGTTCCTTCCATGGTTTGTAATTCTGGAATGTTACATCATATCAAGCCATGGTGGCCTGGTTGATACATAATGCTAAGCCAAAAACCATGGATAGGTTCATACAATCTGCAATGCATGAGGCTTGATATTGATATTCATTGGAAACCATATGGATCACCAAATGAGATTGTCTTATTTTCTACTTTAAGGCAAAATTCTGCTGACATTATGTATATCCAAGCATTCCAGGCCACTGATCCAATCTATTGTTTTGTTCAGTATGCCAGGAACAAAAAAGAACTGTTAGATTATTTGGGAACCCTGCTGTATTATCTTTTAAAATGTCACAATTTGATGCAGTCACAGAATGGCCCTTCTGCTCTTTTAGGAGCTCCATTGTGATGTCAGTTCTTATAGTCTTCAAAGATTGGCAGAATAGTTATACTGTTAGCAGAGACAAACAGTTGCTAATTTTGATCACATGGGTCTGGTTGGACAGAAGCAGGAACACAACTTGGCCATCTGTTCTCCACATCAAGAGCTATTTTCTTCTGCAAAAGACTTACTCAAATGGCACAAAAATCTGGTTCTACGGTATACAAGAAAATTACTCACAAGTCTACTAATGGTATCTCATGCCAGATATACAGTCCATTATCCTGATTAGATCTACTCTATACTTGTCAGGGTTCATGTCTATGAATCCTGCCATTAGAATTAACCATGGCATAGTGCTTGCATAGTAGTTAGGAGGGGGGATGGCAGTTGAGTGTTATGTCTGCTGCTGGAAGCTAGAGACAGCTCAGCCAAGGTCACGCACCTGCAACGGAGTGGAGATGGGACCGTTTGCTTCATGAGATCATCGTTGTTGAATTGGCGCGCAAGGGGGATGGTTAAGAGGGCATAGTTTGGCGGGAATTAGCATTCAAGTCTTTAGGAGTGCTTCAATGAACATGTATCCTTAATAAAGCTTTATCTGCATTTCAATGAATTGCATGGAGAAGTGTTTATTGGGACATTGTTGTTGAAATCATCACAGAAAGACTTGAATCTACAATCCAGTCGGTTTATCCTGAGGTTACAAGTGGTAACTCCATTTAGTGCCTCCTGAGTGAGAATCGGCTCGTACAAGCAATTTCAGCATGGAAGAATCTATGGAATGTTTCCAGGCGGGGGAAGAGGAGCAACCAGGCACTTCTTCAGGTTTGGAAGCGATTTCCAAGGAAGGGAAAAGTGCGGCTGCTGAACCCGAAGCGGCCAAGAAAAAAGCCTCCAAAAAGGGGTCTCGACGGAGTGGAGTTGAGGCTGCCGAACTAGCCATGGCACGCACCCCCAGAGTGGGAGCGGAATGGTCCGTGGGAATTGGAGGCGGCATCCAGGCTGGGATGGGGAAACGCACGGCTAAACCCAGAGTGACCCAGTCCCAGAGGATGGCTTCACTGGAAGCGAAGACTGCACGTATTGATTTTGAAATGGAGACTATTAGTCACCAACTACAAACCCTTATTCAATCCGTGCAGCAACTGGCCCTGGCTCCGAAGCAGGACGGGATCCCAGGGGTGGATTTACAACCTAAATTGATGACCACGGCAGCAGAGAGCGGCACGTCTAGTGAGGGGGAAGAAGAGGAATTCTCCGGACCTGAGATGGAGGTGCCTCAACTGGCCATAAGTGGATTACAAAGTGGCCAACCTGGGGTGTTCGCGTTGAACAAATTGAAAACGAGATTTGATGGGGACCCAGGGAAATTGGCTTGCTTTATGACCCATGTCAGGGGTTTTATGGAGGAGTTTGAAGATTCTTTCTTAACGGAAGAGGCCAAAGTAAGGTATGTCTCAAGTTTCTTAGAAGGAGAGGCTGCTTTATGGCTGGTGGCGTTGCATGACTCCCACTCTCCAGATTTATTGACTTTTAATTGCTTTATGCTAGCCTTACGACGCCGGTTTGAAGATACCCTCTCTAAACTGTCAGCTAAGGTGCAACTGCAGCAGTTAAGCCAAGGGAACCGATCTGTTGCCGAATATGCAATGGAGTTTAAAAAGCTTATAGGAATGGTCCCAACCTGTCCCGAAGCTTTTCAGGTGGAACATTTCCAGATGGGGCTGAAACCAGAGATTTTAGAGATGGCAGCAGGACGAGGTGACCCTGACACCCTGGAAGAATGGATTCAATTAGCCGGCAGGGTTGAGAGCACCCAATTAAGACTGAGATCGTACAGGAAGCTGCATAACTCGGGGAAAACCCCTTTGGGACAGCCACCGGCGAAGAAGCTGGCTAGAGCAAATGCTTGGGAAGAGGAAAAAGAACGCAGAGCAAAAAGGGGCTTGTGTTTCAAATGTGGCAAAGAGGGGCATCGCATTAGTAATTGCCCTCAGAAACCCTCTGCAGTAAAAGCAAAGCCAGACAGCCAGTTTTCCAAACCATCTAAGCTACAACCACGCAAGGGGACAGCTCATGCTCTGGATGAAAGCAAGACGCGGGAATTGGTTGGGGGAGAGAATGACTCCTCTGACGAAGAATTCATGCAGCCGGCGGAAAACGAGCGAGGTCTGGCTTGAAGTGCGCCGGGGGCCAGGCCTTTACAGATCGGCGCTCCGATCCGCTGGTGAGTGGAGATTGTCCTACCATGCAGGTTAAGATAAAGCTTGAAACTTTAGATGGGAGGGATCAGAACAATTTGATGGCAATGCTGGACTCGGGGTGCTCAAGATGTTTGATGCATCCTGCCATTGTTACAGGACTGAGACTTAAGTTGCATAAGTTAAAAGTTCCCATCATATTTTGTCAGTTGGATGGATCAGATATGAAAGGGGGTCCAGTGGAATACTATACAGAAGCCCTAAAATGACTATTGGGACGCATCAAGAGACTATTAGGTTCATTGTGGCTCCCATTTCCAATCAGCCCATAATATTGGGGCTCAAATGGTTGAGGGAGCGTAACCCTCAGATTGACTGGGTTTCTGGAGAAATGGAATTTGCAGATGGCTCATATTTGGGAGTTGAGCGGGAAACTGCAGGACTCTGTGTGGTGTGGGAGCTAGCTCAAGCAGCGGTGGCCCCGTCAGTGTATGAGGAGGAGGGGGGAGATTTTTGTAGAGACGGAGTCAGACCAGATGCCCCCTCATCGGAAAACAGACTGTTCTTTGCAATTGGAGCCTGGGGCAGTGTTGCCTAAACCTAAGTTGTATTCAATGACTCATAAAGAACTGCAAGAGCTGAGGAATTTTATAGATAAGAACCTAAAGCGGGGGTTTATTGAGCCTTCCACCTCACCCACGGCTGCTCCGGTATTATTCAGGAAAAAGAAAGATGGCTCCTTAAGGCTTTGTACGGACTATAGGGGGTTGAATGCTATTTGTATTTCTAATCAATATCCGCTACCTTTGATGAAAGATATACTGGCTCAACTGACCAAAGGGAAAATATTCACCAAGCTGGATTTGAGAGAAGCGTATTTTAGAGTACGCATAAAAGAAGGGGATGAGTGGAAGACCGCCTTTAATTGCCAATTGGGTTGTTTTCAATATAAAGTCATGCCGTTCGGATTAAGGGGCAGGCCTGGAGTCTTCATGAGCTTAATTAATGAGGTTCTGCATGAATTCCTGTACCAGGGGGTATTGGTATATTTGGATGATATATTAATATACACAGAGACCATGGAACAACATGTAAAACTAGTAAAAGCAGTACTCAGAAAGCTTTTAGAAAACAAATTGTGTGTTAAGTTGTCTAAATGTGAATTTCACAAAGAAAAACTGGACTTTCTAGGCTACAGAATATCTCATCAGGGCTTAGAAATGGATCCCGCCAAAGTCAAAGATGTATTGGCGTGGGAAACCCCCAGAACAAAAAAGCAATTACAAGCTTTTCTGGGTTTTGCAAACTTTTATCGCCAGTTCATTCCTGCGTTCGCCAAGATTGCGTTACCATTAACCGATATGTTAAAAACCAAGAAATCGGCTGATGGCGTATTAGCGAATAAGCCTCAAACGAAATTAAAATGGACGCCAGCGTGCCAAATGGCTTTTGAACAACTGAAGCAGTTGTTCACTGCAGAACCCGTTTTAAAACATCCTGATCCAGAACGTCCTTTTGTGATCCAGACAGACGCGTCCAATTCTGCGATTGGATGCATATTATTGCAAAAAGACAATAATGATCAATTACGGCCGTGTGCATATATTTCTCGTAAATTTACTGAGGCTGAACAACGTTGGTTGGTTTGGGAGAAGGAAGCTTTTGCAGTGCGACATGCTCTAGCTACATGGCGACACCTGCTGGAGGGTTCGCCTCATCCATTTGAAGTCTTTACTGACCATAAAAACTTGGAAGCACTTAAAACGCCTCGGAAATTAAATCCTAAACAAATCCGTTGGGCTGAGTTTTTCAGTAGGTTTAATTTCACCTTAAAGTATTTGCCAGCTGGGAAAAACGTTTTAGCAGATGCGTTGTCTAGGTTACCACAACATGACACTCAAACAGAACTGGTGGTATCTACAGTCATGTCTCCGCAACAATTGGGATTATCGAACCAGGAGGAGCCTGGTCCAGAAAGCACTAGACCACCTACACCTGTACAGTTGCAAGGGAACGTGGCTTTCACTAAAAGCAAGGCCAAACCACCGAAAAACCCATGTGAACCTTCCCTAGAAAAAGAACTTAAGGCCGCTATAGAGACTGATGATTGGTGGAAGGAGCATAAGCAAACTTTAACTGAAACGAATGGGGTGTGGTGGAACGGAGACAGATTATATGTTCCGGAGACTGTGAGAAAGGCTATTTTACAACGTTGTCATGATAGCAAAATTGCCGGACATTTCGGATTTGTAAAAACTTTACATTTGGTTAGAAGGCAATTTTGGTGGCCAACACTGAGGAAAGATGTAAAACAATATGTTTTGTCATGTCATGTTTGTGCTTCCATGAAAAAATCGCCCGGGAAACCGGTGGGGCTGTTGCAGACTGTAGCTGAGCCAACAAGCCCATGGAAGCAAATTTCAATGGATTTCATTGTGGACTTACCAGAGAGTAAAGGCAAGACCGTAATATGGGTAGTGACTGACTTATTCTCTAAGCAAGCTCATTTTATTCCTTGTAAAGGATTGCCATCTGCTGGTCAACTGGCAAAGTTATTCATTTTGCACATCTACTGAGCACACGGCGCCCCCTTGCGGATTATCAGTGATCACGGAAGTCAGTTTACCGCCAAATTTTGGAAATCATTTTTAAAATTGATTGGCACTGAGCAGGGTCTCACCTCTGGGCACCACCCCCAGGGGAATGGGGCTTGCGAACGGCTTAACTCCATATTGGAACAGTATTTACGGTGTTACATTAGTCATCAGCAAGATAATTGGGTGGAGTTGTTACCTTTTGCTGAGGTGGCTTATAATAATGCTGTTCATCAGAGCACTGGATTTTCTCCATTCAAAGTAGCTACGGGTCAGGATTTTGTACCTATTCCTGAACTACCTGACCCTGCCATGATTCAACAGACTGATCCTGTACTGGCAGATGAATGGATTACAAAGATACGATCAAATTGGCCTATAATGTTGAATATATTGCAGGCGGCCAAAGATTCTTACAAAGCGTTTGCTGATCGTAAACGGGCTCCAGAATGGCCTTTAGTGGTGGGAGAAAAGGTTTACCTGTCTACAAAACATTTGAAATCAACTCAGCCATCCAAAAAACTGGGGCCTAAGTTTATTGGCCCTTTTCCTATTGTGAAAGTGATCAACCCGGTGGCCGCTCAGTTAGACTTGCCAAAGAACCTTCGTAGAGTACATCCTGTCTTCCACATCAGTTTACTGAAACCAGTTAAACCTGCTCATCAATGGCATCCAGATCCAGTGACGCCTCCACCTATCATGGTGGGAGATAATGAGCATTTTGAGATTGTGAACATTTTGGACTCCAGGATGCACAGAGGAAAATTACATTATTTGGTTCAATGGAAACATTTGCCTGTGGGATTTGAGGAGTGGGTTGATAAAATCCATGTTTCAGCACCAAGGTTATTAAAGAAATTCCATGATCAATTCCCTGCTAAACCTGGTTAACTGCACAATTGTTATTGTTTCTGTTTTTCAGATCTCAGTGCCTCCCATTGTCTTGCAGCCTGAAGATTTTTGGAATTGTTCCACCTGCCTTTATGTATACTTATACTTTCTCAACTTTCTGGTTCTTTGCATACTACTCTTTCTTTTGGAGGGTCGGCATGTCAGGGTTCATGTCTATGAATCCTGCCATTATAATTAACCATGGCATAGTGCTTGCATAGTAGTTAGGAGGGGGGATGGCAGTTGAGTGTTATGTCTGCTGCTGGAAGCTAGAGACAGCTCGGCCAAGGTCACGCACCTGCAACGGAGTGGAGATGGGACCGTTTGCTTCATGAGATCATCGTTGTTGAATTGGCGCGCAAGGGGGATGGTTAAGAGGGCATAGTTTGGCGGGAATTAGCATTCAAGTCTTTAGGAGTGCTTCAATGAACATGTATCCTTAATAAAGCTTTATCTGCATTTCAATGAATTGCATGGAGAAGTGTTTATTGGGACATTGTTGTTGAAATCATCACAATACTGTACATTAGATACATGCTTCCTGAGAGTGTGTCAGTACATTGGATATACCACCAAATGGCATGCAGGCAATGATGTATTGGCTTGCAGAATAGTTCCTTGTCCATAAAAATATCAGCGATTGTAAGGTCATAGAGAATAGCTCTTAGCTTGCTTAGAATAGAATGAGTATGCTTGGGGCAAAGCGGAGCTTTGATTGCCCGTGTGACACACTGTCCAAAGTATACCAAAAGTGACTGGTGCTATTAGCAGGGAAAGTTATTGTGGCCAGGATATTATTAAGACTGCCAACCTAGTCTACACCTTCTCTAATTTCCTAAAAAGTTGACCAAAGCCATAATGGGCAGCTGTGATAACTGTGGTATGTGGAGGATTGTGACTTGAAAGGCAAAAGGTATAAATGGTAAAAAATGAAACTTAACAAACGAAATGAAAGAAAGACAGGCAGATGTGTTTTATGTCTATGAAATAGAAAGGAGAAGGATACAATCAATCTGAATGAAGATAAGTGTTCTTATGGAGCAGAATTGATAAATACATGCAGGGAGTGATGGGCTAGGTTTAATTATGAATAAAAAAGCTAAAATGTATAATAGAAAGTATGAATTTGTGTCATCTACGTAGATTGGTGTGGGTGGGTATGAAATTATCATAGGTTGATGATAATTGCATATTATGTGCCCATGAATGGCGATAATGGAAGAAGTAGAGATGAGTTCTGGAAAAAAGTGTGCAATATTCTGAATGAATGAATGAAATCCAGGGGGTGGGGGGAATATATTCTTAGGTGATATGAATAGGTGGGTGGGTGGGAAAGTGATGAGAGGATACAGAAAAAGTCACTGGGCTATTCAGAAATCCAAGAATAAATGAGAACGGTGACTGTTTTATGGGAACTGCTTAGGAAAAGATCTGTTTGTTTCAAATATGTGCTTTAAGCATGAGTCTATTCATATACTGTATATGTACATCGAAAAAATGTAGCTCTAAATATGAAAGCATATTTGGAGAGAATTGGTGAAATAACAGTGATTAATGACAGAGTCGATCTTGGGAAACAGTAGACATGAAAGAAAAAAATGAGTGAAAAGAACAAGAATGAAAGTATCAGGAAGAGAAAACATGAGGCCTGTATGAAAGGAAATCAGAAGACACATTAATCTTCCAACAGAATAAATGGAAAGTGGGTGGCAGGAAAGAGGGACGCGGTGGCTCAGCGGGTTACACCGCTGAAGCTGTAGGGCTGCCGGTCGGAAGGTCGGCAGTTCGAATCCCCGCGCAACGAGGTGAGCTCTCGTTGCTAGTCCCAGCTCCTGTCGACCCAACAGTTCGAAAGCTTAGCAAGTAGATAAATTGGGTACCACCTTAAGTGGGAAAATATGCTGGCGTCCTGTCCTGTTGGGGGTCAGGTTCCATCAGACGGAAGATCTTTCGAATGGTGGCAGATCCCGGAAGCAACAATACCTACAGGACGTCAGCAGCCAGCTCCGACGCAAGGCACCTGGGACATGTAGTCCGGAAAGCCAGGAAGAGTCGGTTCCCTTACCCCCTCCCCTTGCGCGCGGATTAAGTATAATGTATAAATGGAAAATGTATAACAATGTATAACAATGTATGTAAGCCGCTCAGAGTCCTCCGTTAGGGAGGAAATGGGTGGGGGATGGATAGATAGATAGATAGATAGATAGACAGACAGACAGACAGACAGACAGACAGACAGACAGACAGATAGATAGATAGATAGGGTATGGAAGCATCATGGAGCAAAGCTAAGGGAATGATTGTACAGAGCATCATAGAAGTTGGTGGAGCCATGCTAATAACTATGAAAAATGATGTTTGGTAGTGAAATGATGTTTGCTGAAGTGAAAGAGAATGAATGTGGATGAGAAAAAATGCATAAGAGAATGATTGCTGAAAAATATGAAGAGAAACGGCTACTGTACAGTATAACATTTATAGAAGAAAAGTACAATTGCAAAGAATATGGACAGAAAAAGGCAAGTAATGGTTATGATTAAAAGAGACAGAGAAAGTGCAGAGCACATTTGATGGAAATAAAAGGTTATTTAGAAAAGGGATGAAGAGGGCCAAACACGGATCTTCTGGAGCAAATGGAATTAAAAATAATTAAAAAGTGATGAAATTATTTGTGGATTTGCTGGAAGGACTATTTTAGAGATTTTATGGATATAAAAGTTCACAGAGATACATTTCTCCAAAAACCATTATCAGCTGACTTTCCCACAGTTACATTGTGTTATTACTAGAGCTATGATTTATATCTATAAACTAAACAAGGGGTGATGTGTACATGAATAGAATGATAGTCTCCTATACTTGTTGGCCCTTAAGAACTCTTGCTACTTTCCTGAAAAAAAAGTTTTCAGTCTGTTAAGGGAAAAAATCTTGAATTTTAGTTTCAAAAATGATCAGTGTGATCATTTCATTTGATCAATTCATTGAGCAAATGAATTGCCAAGAGAAACATGTAAAAATAGTAATGGCTGTGATTCTGAAGTAGGCTCTGCTAACCATACATTTTTCTTTTGGCAAATGGTTCTGTGTGCTCCATTGCTAATTACATGATTTGGTTAAGCAGTTGTTTAGGTGCTTGCCAATCACCTGTTTTGAAAGCCAAATCCCACATTGGTTGAGTCAACAGAGGCTGTACATGACAAACTAATTCTCTCAATTGCACACCTCTCTTGGCCCACGTGGTTGGCACAAACTAGGACAAATATTGAGTAAATGTGTAGTGAAAACCAAATCCTGAGCATGCAACAGAAACATATGGCCAGTTGCTCCAAGCTAAGAGTGAGCACTTGCAGATTTCTCCTATACCTGTCTCACATCCAGAAGTTTGTGTGAAGAAAGATATCATATCATAGCATATTGTTTTTACTAATCCCCCCCAAAGAAAAGTAGTTTTTTGAATAATTTGTTTCAGCCAGTCATGACAGTCCTTAGTTTAGATAAGTGGAAATAGATGCTTCCAAATTTCTCAGAGCACAACTAGGTATGATAGGAGGGCAGCACCTAGCAGGCTGGGAAACAAGGCACCTGGGACCAAACAGGATCATTTTGTAAAGCCAGGCCAGATACAACCAACTGCCTAGCATGAGAAAGGATTACAACAAAAAGACAGAAGGAGGAAACTCAGGATTTAAATCTTGGATCAGACATTGATATAAAACAAGATTTTTAGCTCTTGTAGGAGCTGAATTCATGGTAATATGGGTTTCTTGTATCTGCAACAAAGTTTCTTATCTATGATTTCTCATGGAAGTGCCAAATTCCTAGCAAGTAAAGTACTTCGTTGTCTTCTGGACAACCTCTTTCAGATGATGCTTTCACACAAGTTGCAATTCTGGCTGTGGATTAAAGAAATAGTAAATTGTAGGTCTCCAAACTGGGCGGACCTTTAGGTTTTTCCCCACACTGTTGTCTTAATTTGGATCTCTGCTCCTCTGGTCTTATCTGTTTTTAATAAAAGTTCAACTGGTGTGAATAGGAGTTTCTTTAATGCTTGTAGCAGATACAGAAGAAGCAGCTGAACCAGTTCTACATGCGGAATCCGGGGAGAGGTTACAACCCCTATGTCTTCTGTCAGGATTTTTCCTTGGATCTGGGGGAGGAGAGGTCACATCTCCAATTAATTTTTTTTTAGAAAGTCATTCATGCAATTACCAATCGTGTTATGTTTAATATATCTGTTACATCCCATTTACCACATTGTCATGATGCAAACCGCTAGTTAAGTTGGATCAAGAGATTAAGCTCAGATGAAATAATTTGTCCCCAAGAGTCTCTCAGGGAAATAGATTTGGCTCAGAACTTTCTCTGGGACTAGAGAAATTACTTTCTTCCTTTCTTGGGTATTAGAATATTCTTAGTTGCAAAACCAATTTGTTGACCAGAGTTGCAATTATTTGAGTTGGATGGCCATATACATTTAATAAAGAAAAAGAAAAATGCCCTGTTCTAACTGATTGGGGAACTTCAACCTTTTTGCTGAGGTTTTTCACATCATGAAAACAACAGGACTGATTGTAGCTTGAATGTAGCTTGTGTGGGTTTCCTGTAGATCCCTATTTCTAGCTTGCCACCGGTCCCAATGAGGACTTCACAGTCTAGGAATGCCAGTCTGTTGTCCTTGGTGTCTTCTCTGGTGAACCTAATGTTGGCATCTATAGTGTTTATATGGTCCGTGAAGGCCTGTACTTCCTGGGCCTTGATTTTGACCCAGGTGTCATCCACATACCTAAACCAGTGGGTGGGCACCGTTCCCTGGAATGTGTTGAGTGCTTTCTTCTCCACTTCTTCCATGTATAAATTGGCCACAATGGGTGACACAGGAGAACCCATGGCACAGCCATGTTTTTGTCTGTAAAAGTCACCTCTGTATGAGAAATAAGTGGTGTTAAGACACAGGTCCAGAAGATGGCAGACGGTGGCAAGCTAGAGATAGGGATCTACAGGAAACCCACACACACAGATCAATATCTGATGTTTGACTCCCACCATCCACTGCAGCACAAACTAGGAGTCATCAGGACATTGTCACACAGATCAGATCATCCCCACCTCCATGGATTCCAAAAAGAATGAAAATCAGCACCTGAGAACAGCTCTGAAGGCCTGTGGATATCCAAATTGGGCCTTCACTAAATCTAAGTCTACCAGACCTAAAACAGCGACAGATAGGGCTGAGACTCAGAGTAAACGGAAGAACCTGGTCATTCCCTACATGGCTGGCGTGTCTGAAAAGATAAAACGGATATTTGGCAAACACCACATACCTGTATATTTCAAACCCACCAACACACTGAGACAGAGGCTTGTACACCCCAAAGATCAAACTCCAAAACACAAGGAAAGCAATGTAGTGTATGCAGTCCAGTGCAGTGAGGAGTGCTCTGAACTCTACATTGGAGAAACCAAACAACCTTTGTACAGGAGGATGGCCCAACACAGGAGAAGTAACACCACAGGACCAGAGTCAGCAGTTTATCTTCATCTAAGGGAAAAAGGACACTCATTTGAGTACATTAATGTTCACATTTTAGACAGAGAAGATAGGTGGTTTGAGAGAGGGGTCAAGGAATCCATTTATGCCAACTTGGAAAATCCTTCCTTGAATAGAGGTGGGGGCCTCAGGCACAATCTTTCCCCTATTTTCCTTCCTGCTTTGTCTTCTGTGCCTAGGAAGATTAAGACCATTTCGCAAGCTCAACAGCAGCATGGTAATCTTAACGATCCTCCTTTAGATGATAAAGGGACTTAGAAACAACATATCAAAATAACCATGACCTAGCCCCAGGTGCAAGGTCACACAGCCACCTAGAAACATATTTAAGGATTCCCTTACTAACTTTGCTCAGACTGAAGAAGCTCCTTGGATAAGGAGCGAAACGTTCCCACTGAGAAAATAGAAATCCAGTTGACATGATTCAAGCTACAGACTGTTCCACCTGGATGACTGGGAACCTTCATCGACAACAGGACTGATTGAAAGAGGAAGTACAGACTGACTGTAGAGGAAAGTTTTAATGGACAATTAGGGGCTGCATGGCACTGACGTAAACTTTTTTCTGTCGTTCCAGAGATACTGTAGCTTGAATATCTGATCACACTCTCAAGTCCTGTTTGGTAAAGCTGATATCTGAATTTGTTCCAAACTTCTCAGTCGATGCAAACATTGCAATCAGCAGGGACATACAGTGAACTGCCAATTTGGCTCCTTTAAGGTGCTCTGGAGCTCTGAAGAGGTTATGGCTAATGCTTGTCTTTATTAGTGTCTAACTGGATTATGAACTGTGACAGGACTTTATTCAATAGCTTTAGCTGCTGAAAGCCCATTTTTCTAGTTAGGCAAAAGAATGATTGAATGGTCTTCCCATGTACAAGCCCCAGACCAGTCTAGAATGAAACACGGGGCAATGCAATTAGCAACAGTGGATGCACAAAGCAGAACAGGAGAAGGGGTTCAGGTTGGCTCTGAAGAAGAAATTGGCTGAAGTAGGCATAACCCTGATTCTACTGTATAACAAGCAGTTAAAAATGGAGACACATGTTTGTGTCTGAAAACGAGAGTTTCTCATTCAGTGGAAAGGAAACCAGGCTGGCAAGTTCTTTTAAACTGAGCTTGCCTACTGCAAGCTAAATAAGCTCCATTGATTTTGAAAATAGCGATTATTCTCTAAGGCTCAGCATACATGCTGGCAAATCTTTTGCCACGATGGTCCAACAAAGCAGTCCCTATATATTAAGTTGCTCATTCTAGGCCACGTCTTTCAGAAGCTCAGGGCAGGAGAAAATGAAGCCCACCACCCTGTCAGAATGGCTTCAGCCAAGCTGAACGAGGCGGCTCAAGTGGCTTGTGCTGAAACAATACAGTAGCATCATAGCCACGTCATGAAAACTTCATGCTTCATCCTGCAATAACTGTGATCAATATTTAAACATAAAAGTTGGTTTACGGAATGTGCTTCTGCTCTGTGTTTTGGCACCTTTGGTGATTATGGGGCTTGGTCCTGTTTTTCTGTGAACCATCTGGGTTCTCTTCAGGTACCTATTCAGAGATATGACTAAGCTGTCCGTCATGTCTGTATTTCTGGAAAATGACAAATACTGTTGAGACCAGGATAGCTATTATCCCTTCTAAATTACCACATGTCATTCCTGGGTCTTGCAGATGTTCAGTTTAGAAAAACAATTTCATGTATCAAGTCTATGAAATATAAAGAGCAATGGTAGCTGTTGTTCCATGAGGAAAAAGTGTTTGCAGGGGATAGCAAAATAGCTTCCTTATTTTAAAAAAGATGATCCTTTTACATTAACATCTTCACACCTCATTTCTTCAACAGCTTACTATGGTCATTGGATGGGCTAACCTTGTTATCCTGGATTCTTAACTCTGTTAAGAAAAATAAGTAATGCTCCTGTACTCCTTAATCACCTTTATCTTGCTAGTCACTTCACTGACTCTCTTCCCACAATGTGCTTAGCCCCATCAGCCACAGAGCTAGTTAATTTTTTCACTGGGTCTTTTGACAGCACATAGTCACACTAATGCCAAAATACCACAAGCCAGGACAGTACCATCAAGGCTTCATGACACTGCTAATCCCTTTCCCATTGGCCAGCGGTAGGAAAGTCTTGATCAATGATCCAATCACTGTTTGGGAGGAGTGTTCTGTGCTCCCTGGCTTTTATTTATTTTTATTTTATCAAATTTCTCGGCCGCCCATCTCGTACATGACGACTCTGAGTGGCTTACAACCAATAAAATAACAATGATTAAAAACACTAAAATAAAATCTCTCTCTCTCTCTCTCTCTCTCTCTCTCTCTCTCTCTCTATATATATATATATATATATATATATATATTCTCTCTCTCTCTCTCTCTCTCTCTCTCTCTCTCTCTCTCTCTCTCTCTCTCCCTCAATTGCCCAATTAACAAGTCAATCAGGTGTAAGGTCAATACAGCCACCCTGGAAGACATATATGGGGTCCCCTCACCAACTTTTGCCCAGACTGAAGAAGCAAACGTTTCAACCAAAAGAAAGAAATCCAGTTGCCATGACTCAACCTACAGACAATTCCACCTGGATGACTGAGAATCTTCATCAATATACTCAATATATAAGCTAGCTGATTTTTCACAGGAGGGCAGCTCAAGAAACAAAAAGTCTTCTTCCCTAAAGGTTTACCAGAATTGATTAATTGATTATGTGCCATCAAATCAGTGTTGACTCTTAGCAACCAATTAGATAGACCTCCTCCAAATGATTTACCGGATTACCAAACCTGATTCTGGGAGGTTCTGGCATCATTAATCTCTATGGCACTTTATAAGGAAGAAAATCTCTGATTAAAATAGCATAATAAGTGAATCCAAGGAATAAGAACAGCATAAGGAAAAAAAACAGTTCTACAACAGATGGTGAACTAATATTGTAAACCCATGTTCATAAAATGATTTATCTATGGGAGGGAGGGGAAATCCAACAGACTGTGTTTTAATCTGTCTTTCTGAATGACGTGATTGTCACAGACTAGAGCAGCTATAAAGGAAGTTGGAGATTTAGTAGCTATGCAAGGGAAAATACAAAAAGGCCAAAACATTCAACTTTAATCAACTTTAAGGTCATGGAAATCTCCAGAATCACAGTGAACTGCATGTTTTTTAAGATGCAGGTCTATCTGTAGTCCAGGGTGGCTTATGTACTTAGATATGCAGATGATCTAATACACAATTCCACATGATTTTTGTTCAGGACTTCTCCTTTGTTGTATCTCAGATCAGGATCATATGTATATTTAAATGAACATGTCCTTGCTATATATTTAGAAATGTATGTATGGCCCAAGACCAAACATGCCATATTCTTTACTAGAAGGAGAATTCTGGGGCTGCACGTCCAATGCTACATCTCCAGGTTTTATAAAGGACAGGTTGTGATTTCAAAAGCTATGACTGAAAGCAGCTCTTTTGAGCTTATCCCATGCTGGGTAGGGATCAATGGATTAAGTAAGTATTGCCCCATATTATTATACTCTTGGTCACATAGATGATCCAAGCAATACTGTGCCCTGGACATTTTAATAGTCCAAGAAAAGGAAGATCCCTCCAGTCACTTTATTCACTGAATACAATAATTCCAATGGCTTGCACCCCTGTATATTTTTAACGAGGAGGGTTCAAACACAGCTGGAAAGCACTGATGACGGTATTATGATACCAAGGCTCCTCTAGGAGCGAGACACCCAAATTGTGTGATTGCAAGGTTTGGGGCAACGTCCTTCTTCTCCATACCTGGTACCGAAGGAGTCTTTCCAGTGTAGCAGCCTGTCAGCCCTTCGAGGTAGTCCATACCAGAAGCACAAACCATGAGTGCTAACACTATCTTTATTGTAAGGTTACAGTAACAGAATCTTGCAAGTCTGAAAGCATTTCTCCCCTCCTTCACTTTTACTCTCCAGTAAACTAGGGAGGGTCCCTTCTGAGATACTTCTCACACCCCTTTTGCTTCTGTGGACTGAGATACCTTTTGCATGACAGTTGTCTAGGCTGTGGCTCTTTCTCCTGTCTCCCAAGGTCATTCCCACATACCATTAAGCAGCCATGTAAGTTTAATAAATAAATACAGTTGCACAAGTAAGTGCATTGGCAAAAGTATGAGTCAATGAGACCAGCCATTTCTCTTGTCTCATTCAGCATGAGTCAAGTTTGTATCTATCTATCTATCTATCTATCTATCTATCTATCTATCTATCTATCTATCTATCTATCATCATCTATCTCCCTCCCTCCCTCCCTCCATATGTATATAAGTTCATCTGTAGCCTATAGATCATGGAAATCTAATTGAAAATGGAAAGGAAGGACATCAAGGTTTTTAATACCCCGTGGACATGGGCTGAGATTTTCTGGCATGTCTTAAGCATAGCTGAATCTGTACCCATGTCATGATGGTCAACGGTGGTCCAAAAATAGTTAATAAATTATTGATATTTCTTTTGATTCTTCCCATCTGAATCTTAGTTACCTGGGAGGCAAGGAAAAGCACATGCTGGAAAAGATTGTAGCATTCATAGATATGAGACAATGCACTATTTATTACTTTTTGAAAACATCAGCTTGTGTCTGGTAGGTATAATTAGCTTATAGATAATTCAGCTGGTCTCCAACTAACTAAGTAGCTAGCCTATATTCATAACCAGGCCAAAATGATTATGTGTCATGTTTTGAAAAATGTATTGAAGCTGGTTTCAATTCCTCCCCAAATTTGAATGACAGTGCATCTCCCATTCTTGGTGTAAAAAAGATGGTCAAGCTATTCCCTGTCAAACTGGACAAATTTGGTTCAAACTAAGCAGGCAGATATATTTTTTAATTAAGGGACATTTTTATTTTTCCTGCCAAATAAAATCCACTCATTTTTTTAAAAAGTAGGCAGCTACAAAATACAATGAAAATCTAATGATTTAGAATGAATAGTCAAATAATGAATTAACCACACCACAATTCACTGTTGTCACGTGCTGAACTCAATGGCATCCATTGTTCAAGACAATCTTCCTGCTACATTAAAGAAAAGGAAGTACATTTACAGAACAGCAATGGAAAGGGGATGGGAGGAATAAACGTCCTCTTGGCAAAATTCTATTGGAAAATACTGGATTTTGATTAGGAACCAACTTGGCCTGCTGCATTTCATAAAATTGTTTTCTGAAGACAAAAAAAGTTCCTAAAAGCTTAGTTAAGAGAATGATTTTTATTTGTTCATCTTTGTTCATTACTGCTCATAAAAAGGAACCTAATGACAAGTCACTTCTGTACTATTGCCAAGAAAACCACATGGTTTTGTCCCTTTGAGCACCAGAGTCAATACTGTCTTTACAATGGCTCCAAACAAAAATTTGCACCTTGCCTATCAGAGCTGCCCAGGCCCTGATAGTTACAGCCTAAGAGTTATGGAGAGGCAGACAGTGAACAGTCGAAGCTCCTTTGGACGCAGCTTTCTGGTTGACGGGGAATCTCTCTGTCCTTGAGGGTTGGAGGCCAGTGGGTGATGGATGTGCCCTAGCAAGTATTCTTCTCATGCTCAGAAGCAGATACGCCTTCCTGCTCATTCCCATTCTACTTTCCTCACTGTCTTATTCACACTGATGGAAACACACAGCAGTGAGGGAGGCTCAAGCATTTAGCAGGATACACTGGAAGTCTGGAAGATTTGGAAAGCTGCCCACATGCATCATAAACTGACTGGCAGCAGAATCCAGCTTTTCAGAGATTTTTCTAGAGATGTCAGAGATTGAACTCAAGGACTGAGCTATAGCCTCTCCCTCAAAAGTCCACTTCTGATGGGAATAATCATACTTAGCAAAATGCTTCAAAGGAAAACATCCTTTGAGCCAATTGTGTGAGATATTGCAAGAAAGTAGCAACCATTTATTTGCTATTTGTGGAACACCTTTATTCCCCAAATTCTGGCTACTATGACTAGGCATCAGGAAAGTTCATTACATATTTTTAAATTATTATTATTAAGGTTCCCCCCGCACATTTGTACAGTTGTGTCCAACTCTAGGGGCCGGTGCTCATCTCCGTTTGTTAGCCGAAGAGCCAGCGTTGTCCGAAGACGCTTACGCGGTCATGTGGCCGGCATGACGCACGCGGAACGCTGTTACCTACCCACCAAAGTGGTACCTATTAATCTACTTGCATGTGCATGCTTTTGAATTGCTAGGTTGGCAAGAGCTGGAGCTAGTGCAGGAGCTCACTCCGTCACGCGGGGCTAGGGATTTGAACCTCCGAACTTGCAATCTTCCGATCGACAAGCCTGGCGTCTTACCCGCTGAGCCACCACGCCCCCATTATTATTATTACACCAAGCTTTATCAATGTCTGTCTGCAAATAGAAAAGCCACGATTCAGTTAATGAATGCAATCCAGGTTTAGCTCAGAGTAATATGCTGTATATAACACCATCTTCCTGTCAGTCTGATAAATTTCTGCATTATTTTCTATCATTATCATCTGGGGCAAATGAATGCTTTCCGCATATCTTTTGTCATTATAACCTTAGATATGGGACATTCTATTTCCATCTGAAAATTCCCTGATACTTTCACTTTATTATGGAACACATTATGGAACACATTGACAGAATTACAGCAGGTTAAGATTCAAACAGAAATGATGTCGTGCTATGAAAGGTCGTCAAAATTACTTTGATTGAAGCATACATTGCTAAATAGTTTATTTCAAATTTATTATGATTCTATCAAAGTGTAAGATGGTTAATCCCATAGAAGTGAAGAAAATCAAGGTGTAAGAAGCTTAATCCCATAGAAGTGAAGGAAAATTGCATTATCTGAGTTATTTGTGATTCAACGGCTCCATTAATTATTTTTTATAAGTACAGTATTGGAAGTCAAAGAGCCAATGTAGTACAAAGGTTAAGGTGCTGGACTAGGAGTGGGGACACCCGGTTTCTAGACTTCCCTTAGGCCCAGAGGCCAGGTGGTGACCTTGGACCATCACTGCCTCTCAGCCCTCAACAACACCAACCTCTGCAACAAAATAAAACCCTTCATCACATCATGCATTGACAATTTCACTGTAAGAACTAGGTGAGCACTGTGCAAAAATTAACAGACCCTGCAACACACCGGGCAAATTCCGAGAAAAACAACAACAGTATCAGCATTCAGAAAGCAGCTTTTCTCCTTATGAATCTAACTTTTTTAAATAGAAAAGAATGGTTGTATGCTTCTGACACATACTTTCTATGCTGGTTTATAAGAAATAGGAATGATTCTTAATACTATACTAATAGAGGAAGCAAGGCTAAGGAGACAAGTATTTCCCAAGGATTGCTATTCCCAAAAGAAGAAAACTGTCCACTGGATGATTTATTTCCTGAAAGAATTATTACCATTAATTAACACTCTAGGTGTGGTCCACCTTAGGTTCCTCAGAAAAATAAACCTCAGCGTTTAACGGAAGAGGTAAGTTTATGTTTGGGGTTGATGAAAACCCATCTTCCAAAGACATGCATGGAACAACATAACTGTGTTGTAGAAAGCATATTAAATTCAAAAATATCTATAATAACTCTTTTACATAGGGTGGAAAGGAAAACAACATTCAACTGCCTCTGAACACGGTTTCTCTATAGAGGGCTTCTTGAATAATAGCAGTTGCTGAAATGCCTGACCATCGTCTTCCAAAGCAGCTACTTTACTCCCAACTTAAGAATGGAAAACGGAATATTGGTGGACAGCAAAAAAGATTCAAAGATACTCTCAAAGGTAATTTAAAAAAATGTAATATCAGCATTGAGAACTGGGAAGCCCTAACTCATGAGCGTTTCAATTGGAGGTCAGCCTTTATTAAAGGTGCTACGGACTTTGAAGAAGCACGAGTACAGGGCGAAAGGGAGAAACGAGCTAAGAGGAAGACACGTCAGGCAAACCCTCATCATGACCGTCTCCCACCCGGAAACCTATGCCCTCATTGTGGGAGGTTGTGCGGATCCAGAATTGGCCTTTATAGCCACTTACGGATCCACTGTTAAAATTTTACCTTTGGAAGACAATCTTACTCGGCTACGAGTGATCGCCAATGATGATGTATGGCTGTTGTGGGTCTTCCGGGCTGTGTGGCCGTGTTCTGGAAGTTGTGGTTCCTAACGTTTCGCCAGCATCTGTGGCCAGCATCTTCAGAGGGCAGGAGCACAGATGTATTGCCTTCGACAATACAATGATGATGTACTTTCTTCAATAAGCATTACTTATCTACAGTTCTTGGGTTTCTTGTGAGCTTGCCTAAATGGTTCAGTCTTACTTATGGGGTGAAGCTTGATACTTATGTAGGTCCTAGAAACATTCTTGGAAATGTGAGATATATAGATATATTATACCCTCCACAATGGCGCTTTGGTGTGTAGCATGACAGCTTCCTATTTATTATTATTTTCAGTCATGTCAAGCTGGGCAGAGTCTGACACACTTCAGGGAAGGTGCCCACAGGTACAAGCATGGTTGGCTTACAACTGATTTTATTTTTTGGAAATGTTAAAAATGTTAAAGAACTTTGATTGCCTGTAAGACAGCAGGTAGCTAATGCTGCCTGCTCATGTGAGGAAACGTCAGTTTGCCAGCTGAGATAGAGAACTTGGAAAATTAACACTTGATTTACAATAATCATAATCCAGACATTGTGATTATCATGAACTTATTTCAGCAGGTGTCAGACCTCTACTGAGATGCTTCATTGTCTGTAGGCAGGGAAAATGAGAAGCAGATGAGGGCTGACCTCGGACCATCACTGCCTCTCTTTCCGTTTCCGTTTCAGGAGAGTTGAGGCTACTCTAGTCTCTACTAGTTTCTCTTTCAGGAGAGCTGAGCTGCAGGTGGTAGAAAACTGCAGCCTGTCAACAACTGACAGAGAAGTGACCCTGTTGTGCCAAGAACCACAGAAGCTCTAACAGCCAGTCATTCCAGGTTGCCTTCCTGACTGGGAGTTCCCTCAAGAGAGTATCCAAGAGTAAAGGTAAAGGTTTCCCCACACAGTCGTGTCTGACTCTAGGGGCCGGTGCTCATCTCCGTTTGTTAGCCGAAGAGCCAGCGCTGTCTGAAGACGCTTCCGTGGTCATGTGGCCGGCATGACACACGCAGAACGCTGTTACCTTCCCACCGAAGTGGTTCCTATTTATCTACTTACATTTGCATCCAAGAGTAGCCAAGCCAATTTGCATTAAGCAAGCTCTTGGTGAGGCCCTGAGGCTTCTTTCCACTAGTAATTTCTCCTATCATGGACTGCATAAGCTTTTGTTTGCAGTGTCATTGCCATACTGAGAGATTAAGACAGAAAACAGGGTGTCTGCCTCAAGTAGTAACTGTCTGGATATTAAAAGAAAACACAATATTATTAACTATTATTAACTGCTGAAAATGAAGACATGCAGAAAAGAAATAAACAAGGTTCATCCAAGATACTGATTGCTCAGAAGAACAAGTTGGTGCATTTTCTTCTTCCCCCTCATTTTTATTTCGTATAAAACAAATCTGAGCGGTCTGGCAGTTGAATCTTTCTTCAACGTGAAGGATAGAAATGTATGTTCTACTGTGGCTGAGGCTTAAGGGGGTTCCACACATATCTCAGTTCTCCCAACATGTTGGTGTTTTTCACACTCTAGCACCTGCCATTGGAGGCTGCTGTTTCACGTTGCCTAAAAGTATCAAGGGTGTCTGTGAGGGGTGTGTGTGTGTGTGTGTGTGTGTGTGTCAAAAAAGTCAAAGTCTTGGGCCTGCCTTGGATGTAGAGCCTTACAACAGTTATTCTCAACTTGGTTTGTTCCAGCTTTGTGTTGCAACTACAGCTCCAAAATTTACCACCAACACAGCCAGAAGCCATGCCACTTGAAAATCTAGAATTTATGGTCATAGAATCATAGAGCTGAAAGGGACCTTAAACAGTTCAAGTCTAACATTTCAAATCCAATCCTTTGCTCAGTGCACAATCCAAATTAAAACTTCCTTGGCTGAAGCAGTCTAGCATATGTTTGAACTCATCCAAGTGACGCCCATCACCTCTCTGGCTAATTGAGTGCACTGTCAATTCTCTTACTGTTAAATCAGGCTGACCTTCTTCAGCATTCAGGTATGGAAAGAGAGCTATTATTTTAGATCTCAGTCTTTTTTTCTCAAGGTTAAACATACCCAGTTCCTTTTATTGATGTCAACAGTCTCCAATTATCCTTGTCAATCTTTTCTGAACATGTTTTAGTTTCTCTGAATCTTTCTTGAAGTGTGGCAACCAGAATTGTACATAGTACCTGAGGTGAGGTCTAGCCAAAGCAGAATGATGTGGAATGATTATTCTCTATGATTTAGAACAGTGCTTTCCAAACTGCCACCGCTGGGGACACACCAATGGTGGCAGTGGCGGTGGCGCGGGGGCTCGTGCGGTGGCGTTGGCGTGCACGGCGGCAGCGCGGGGGGCGCGCGGCAGTGGCGGCATGCACGGCGGCGGCCTCCACTAAAACGCGGAAGCGCTGATGGCGTGCTGCAACCGTCGTCGCTGCTGCCGCCGCCGCCATACACACTGCCCCCCCGCGCACCCCTGTGCCGCCACCATGCACACCCCTGCTGCCGCTTCCGGGTTGTGTTGCGACACACTAAACTGTGTGTTGCGACACACTAAACTGTGTGTTGCGACACACTAAAGTGTCGCGACACACAGTTTGGAAAGCTATGATTTAGAAACTACACTTCTGTTGATGCAGCCTAAAATTGCATTTGCCGGGTTTTTTTTTTTTTTTGCAGTTATATCACACTTCTGACACATTTTCAGTTTGCTATCAACCATCCCAAGATCTTTTTCAGAAGTGTTATTATCAAGAGACATGTCCCGCATCCTAAATTTGATTTTTATTTCCCAAGTGAAGAATTTTGCATTTGCCTCTATTATATTTCATTCTGATTTTTTCCCCAACCCATTTCTGTAACCCACAAAATTGTTCTGAATAATTTTATTTCTATCTTCCTTGGTTTTAGCTATCCTACCCAATTTTGTGTCATTTACATTCTCTCCACCTCTTCATCCAAATCATCGATCAAACTGTTGAAAAGGGCAAGACCTGGGACTGAACCTCGGAGCAACCCACACGATTCCTGACTGTTCCCCCCCACACATTTGTGCAGTCGTGTCCGACTCTAGGGGCTGGTGCTCATCTCCGTTTGTTAGCCGAAGAGCCAGCATTGTCCGAAGACGCTTCCACGGTCATGTGGCCGCATGACATGCGCGGAACGCTGTTACCTTCCCACCAAAGTGGTACCTATTAATCTACTTGCATTTGCATGCTTTCAAATTGCTAGGTTGGCAAGAGCTGGGGCTAGTGCGGGAGATCACTCCATCACGCAGGGCTAGGGATTCGAGCCTTCAAACTTGCGATCTTCCAATCCACAAGCCTGGCGTCTTACCCGCTGAGCCACCATGCCCCTTATCAAATAGATTAGGCTTTATTAAATGAAACAAATTTGGTTTTCGTTTAGCATGTTACATGTACTCAGATATTATGGCTTGTAAATTATAGTTTAAGTCTTAACATGTTTTAAGATTTGTAAACCAAATCAATTATGGTTATTCAATAAACCAGGACTAGATAATCCATGTTAATTTAGCTTATCCGATAAATCATGACTAATTAATCCACACTGATTGTGGTTCATACAGTAAACAATGGTATAAACCCGATCACTGATTAAACCATATGAACCTGGTGGGTGTCTAATAATGTCCTAACTAGACGTCTTCTCTTTTTTCGTTTGCAGGCCACTTGAATGTAGATAAACTTGCTATTGTGTGGTTGCTATTGTGGTTTCAGTCATTCAGCAATTGCATTTCACCTTTGTCTTTGATTTTCCATTCAACGTATTAATTGGTCTATTTTTTTAATGAGGAAGTTTTATTATTATTTTCCTATTTATTTACATTCTTTTGGGTCCCTATCCCCTGAAACACGCTGATACCTCCCTCATGTTTTCCAAGGCCCTATTTTAGCTGCATAGCCATTATAATGCAGCACTATGAGCATCTGTTATTCATGCATTTTCAATGTTTAATGTATTAAAAGAAATTTAAGAGGAAAGAACGAGGAGGAAGATTGGTGATTGCAAAACTCCTACCCATGTGCAAAATTGCTGCCTCCAGCAGATATTTCAGGCTTTAAAGCATTTGTAGAATAACTATAGATAGTTTTGCCTAAGGTAACAAATGGAAGTCAGCAATAAGATGATTCATCCACAGAGAGGAATTTTGGTAAATCAACATAGTTATTAAGAAAATTACTCCCACTCTAAAGGAAACGTGCTGTCAAACCATCTAGTTCACAAACCTGCTTTGACAAAATGTTTAGCGCGGAAGTTAAGTCTTGACCCGCAGGCATAGGAGGACTCTGCCCAAACACTAGTCAACCCCAAGATACACTGAAGAATTTGCACCCCTGAGTTAATGTCAAATGTTGGTTATTTTGAACATGACAGCCAGTTTGGTATAGTGGTTAAGAAACAAGTTTAGAAACCGGGAGATGTGAGACTAATCCTGCCTTCGGCACGAAGCCAGCTGGGTGACCTTGGGCCAGTCCCTCTCTCTCAGCCCTAAGAAGCAGGCAAGGGCAAGCCACTTCCGAAAAACCTTGCCAAGAAAACTGCAGGGACTTGTCCAGGCATTCGCCAGGAGTCAACAATGACTTGAAGCACCCAACCCCTGCAAAAAGATAGAAAAAGAAAATAGCATTTTTTAAAAAAGAGGAAGGAACACTGTATATACTGCCTTGAACTCCTAAATGAAAGTTTGGGTTTGAATGAGTGAGTGAGTGAGTGAGTGAGTGAGTGAGTGAGTGAGTGAATGTATGTATGTATGTATGTATGTATGTATGTATGTATGTATGTATGTATGTATCAGAGAGAGGAAAATGTGGCCTTTGGTTCCCAACACAAAAACCTAAGGGGCTGTCAGAATCAAAGGCTTTTCATATTGATGGTGGATGGATAGAGATGTGTGTACATACTCATACACATACAGTACACATGCATATACATATATATGTGTGTGTGCATATGTCATGAAGAAAATCTATGTGTTTGCTAAGAGTCAACAACTTGATGGATCATTTTATACACACACACATGCACATATATACACATGCACATATATTTGGGTTTGTGTGTGCACATGCGTGCATGTGCATTATATATAACATTATATATACATCAGGACCTATTTAGGTACCAAGTCATTTTTTGAAGTTAATGCCTGGATGGAACTGAATAGGCTGCTTAAAAATAGTGATGAGTCAGAAGTAAATCCAAGTGGGTAATGGCTCACTCCTGTTGTTTTAACTATGCGGACCTTTGTTGTCAGTGTAATGTCTCTGCCCTTAACTATTTTATCAAGATTTGCCATTGCTCACCTCCCAAGAAGAAGACATCTTCTGATTTCCTGGCTGCAGTCAGCATCTGCAGTAATCTTTGCGCCTAGAAATACAAAGTCTGTCACTGCCTCCACTTTTTCTCCATCTATTTGCCAGTTATCAATCAAGCTGGTTGCCATAATCTTGGTTTTTTTTGAGGTTTAACTGCAACCCAGCTTTTGCACTTTCTATAGGCTCACTCCTACTTTCTTTAAAAAGTTCTCAAAGCTGTTTCTATTCAGCTGTCCCATTCCAGCAAGGATGGTCTTCCATACATATGGCCTTTCCCAACCCAGTTGCTTTCAGATGAGTGGAAGCCAGAGAGAATGGAGGAATTCCCAGTTCGACACATTTAGAGGGCACTAATGATGCCCTATGACATGCAGCAACTGTTTAGATACATAGCCCAGTGTGAAGTGTGAGCCCAGTCACTGGAATTTATTTGTAAATAAATGTGCACAGGATTGCAATCATATATACAGTATGAATAAAAAGAAAGGGAGAAGCTAAGAGAGTACTTGCTGCATGAAAATCTGGGAATATTATTTGCTACACTTGCTTGAGAAGAACAGAATCTGAGCACCATGACAACCCAGTTGCTTTGTGGCCTGGGAAGGGCTTAATTATGAATAAATGATGAGAAGGTTGTTAAAATATGGAACAACATCCTGACTCTGTATTTGTTTTAGTAATCTTAAAGGGCATGGTCTGTCTGTCTGTGGTGTGGAAAAACAGCTGATATCTTGGGTTCTCAAACCATAGATCGTATTTAATTGAGTCGGGCAATGTTAAGCCATTCCCAGGTAAAGTTGTCTCATTTCCTCCCTAATCATCCTTGAGGGATTAGCTCCTTATCTGTTTACTTTAGCCAGATGAATAATACTTTGGATCTGAACAGTTTGAAGTTTTATCTTAGGAAAGGAAATGGGATTTTCTTCGAATATGTAGCAGCCTCTATAATAAGAAAATAAGCAAATTGACATTCCACGAGATCTACTTATTTATGACATTTTCCTCCTTTAGGTTTTGAATAGATGATGTATGCTAATTACAGGACATCATCAAAGTCAGTCATGTATTATGTATAACTTGGCATTATTCCAGTATGGTTAAATTTGGCACATGGGTCAGGTTAACTGGTACCTGCATACCTCCCTGCAACTAGGTTATAAAATATTCAACATCCTCTAACAAGAAAATGACTTTAAGCAAAGGAAGTAAAATTGGAGATGTATGTGGAAACCAATCACATGTGCAGTAACAACATGTTCTGGCCCTTGAGGAAACCCTTCCTGCATTGTAAGACAACTACATGGGATCTGTCCAATGCACATGCCAATTCAACAAACGTGAGAGTGGCCATTCCTAACAAGACTCCATTTAATATATGAAGATTGAAAGAGATGGATACCTGAGAACAACTAGAAACTGGTAGAAGGCAGACCAGGGACTGCTTAGGTCCACCTATAATCCTTCTTCAATTGAAGTCGGGGCATCAGAATAGCAGGAAATATTTATATCTCAATTGGAGAGAACTAAACGTTTTTCATGGCCAGAGACAATATGGTAATGGTCCTGTCTATATCAGCAAAACAGAGTTATATCTGATTATATATTACAAAGTACAAAATAGTAGAAGCTAGGAGATTGAAGTTAAGAAGCTTCATTGATGATATTTGGGCAGGGCTCATAAGGATTGAACTACCCTATCCATCAGAACACAGTCTTCTGACTTTCACTCTGTATTAAAAAATAAACAACAAACAAACAAACAAAAAGTCCAACAACCAAGATGTCGATGAAGGTTCTCAGTCATCCAGGTGGAACAGTCTGTAGCTTGAATCATGTCAACTGGATTTCTATTTTCTCAGTAGAAACGTTTCACTCCTTATCCAAGGAGCTTCTTCAGTCTGAGTAAAGTTAGTAAGGGAATCCTTAAATATGTTTCTAGGGTGGCTGTGTGACCTTGCACCTGGGGCTAGGTCATGGTTATTTTGAGATGTTTATTTCTAAGTCCCTTTATCATCTAAAGGAGGATCGTTAAGATTACCCTGCTGCTGTTGAGCTTGCGAAATGGTCTTAATCTTCCTAGGCACAGAAGACAAAGCAGGAAGGAAGATAGGAGAAAGGTTGTGCCTGAGGCCCCCACCTCTATTCAAGGAAGGATTTTCCAAGTTGGCATAAATGGATTCCTTGACCCCTCTCTCAAACCACCTATCTTCTCTGTCTAAAATGTGAACATTAATGTCCTCAAATGAGTGTCCTTTTTCCTTTAGATGAAGATAAACTGCTGACTCTGGTCCTGTGGTGTTACTTCTCCTGTGTTGGGCCATCCTCCTGTACAAAGGTTGTTTGAACTCTACATTGGAGAAACCAAACAAGACTGTTTAGTCCAGTCTTCTTTCCCTAGCATCAGCATCTTTTCCAGGGTATCCTGTCTTCTCATTATGTGGCCACAAAATGATAAATAATAAAATAATAATAATAATAATAATAATAATAATAATAATAAAATAATAATAAAAAAGTTTATATTGAATATAGAATTACTATTATTTATCACAAAATGATAAATAATAGTAATTCTATATTCAATATAAACTTGTTTTCTTTCAAACTAGCTGAATCTTGCTTAGATTTTACGTATTGCTTTAATAAAGGCAGGAGGTAATGATGGAAAGAAAGACTAAAGGTAAGTTTATATTGAATATAGAATTACTATTATTTATCACAAAGTTATAAATAATAGTAATTCTATATTCAATATAAACTTGTTTTCTTTCAAACTAGCTGAATCTTGCTTAGATTTTACGTATTGCTTTAATAAAGGCAGGAGGTAATGATGAAAAGAATGACTAAAGGTAAGTTATTGTCTGACAGGATGAGAAGCTTTTTCTTTGCCAGCCATGCACAGCAAAAACAATGACTTACAATTATTATTTGGGACAGTAACAGCAGTAAAGAAAATGCATAAATTGATTCTCAGTTTATGATTACAATTAAATCTTCACCCAGGTAGCCACAGATGCTCTCAAAAATACATTTCATAAATGCTGAGACTCAACTAAATGCTAAAAGCTTTTTGTATTGTTTTCCGAAGAAGCGCATTTTCAAGCATTTATTTGATTAATCGCCATGCAACCAGCATCACAGTAGCAGACCATGAGTTTTAGAAATGAGGATCCATTTTCCTGATCTGAATAAATATTAGTGAAAGCCACAGCTATGCTATTAATCCCAACATTTAGTTTGATGCCTCACATATCTTAGGAATCCCTGGGGACCCTATTTAAGGCTCTTACAAATATACTCTAAGCAAATCAGCTGTAATTATGTGGAGTAGATAAATATGTTTTGGTCTTTCCCACTCTATCTTTCAGTAATTTAAGATTCTCTGCCTAGCAAATAAATAAAATTAATGTTTTTTTTCCTAAACCAATTCAATGTACCATTTGATATAATTTATTTAAATTAAATTATACAATATATTTGGATTAAATGGGGAGTATAATTTAAGTGGATTAATTCAGAAAGTTCTTATTTCTATTATAAGCCTAATTCAAACTAACCATGCTTAATATTGCTTTGTAAGATGAGTAAAAAATGAAAGTATATAAATCTGAATTAGCATAATTTTGGTATGAGAAATAATGATGCACACTAGCTAGAATGGCAGCATAAAACTAGGGAGATCTAGTTTCAATATCTCATTCAACCACATGATTTTGTGTTCTTCAGAGCAAATTTTATCTTAATTTCTTCCTTCCCCATTTGAAAGTATGCTTATATTTGCTATTGTTTTAGTTGTCACTGAGCCAGACCTGACCCTAGTGACTGTACTGATAAATACCCACATCTTGACTTGACCCCCGAGATATTGTAGTGGTGCTGCCAGTTCACTTGCTGTATTTCATTTCATTCTAGCAAATACCTCCTCTTCACCAGAGGAACAATGAAGGGCTGAACTTCTTCTTTTAACAAGTTCATTGGTTGAACTGTGATAGGCTGGGGTTTGTTTTTGTTTTTACGCAAATTTCCCGATAAAACTTTTTAACCAGGTGAAATTGACAATATGTGTTTGTGCTAAGGAGGTGATAAGGTGGTGATAGCAAGATACCCCCTGTCCAGCTGAGATGACTGAAGCCCTGTCCTGCAAGGTTCCTTTGGATAGGTTTGAGCTAGTGGACCCTGAAGATGTTGATACTGTATTGCCAGTCTTCAAAAACTTGCTTGGTTAATAAAAATACAGGGAATTAAAAGATAAATTGGTGTACACATTATACAGATAATGATGTAGCTATCATGCCACATTTTATTTTTATGAACTCTTGCTGGTCTCCAGACAGTATCAAAGATGTGCACACTATACAAAGACCGTCACTGTTTATTCGTAGATAAGTGTGCAAAGGATTGCAAATTGTAGTCAAGAGGTTAAGCACACTTAACATTGTGGTTTCTCAGTGGACTGTGCCATTTTGGACCAAAAATGGAGGATGCCTTTTCTATTGTTACAACTGTCTGCCAAACAAACAACTCCAAACACTTCAGGAGACAAGTTGTTTGCCTTCTGTTTGAAGAAATATTTTATTGTTGTTCTACAATTAAATTTAAAAATGGAAAATTACCCCTCCGCCACAAAGTCTGAACTAATAGCCCACTCCTACTCTTTCAAAATGTTACCATCTCATTCTTGTTTCCTTCTGCTTCATGCATAAACAATCATCTTTTGGCGAAAGCACAAGGCTTTTTTTTTTCCTTTTCAAGAAAACAGCATCTTTTATAAGCTAAACCTGAACATTTATAATACTGTAAACCTACTAGCAGCAATTCAAGTCAAGTTCTATCAAAACCTGAAAACAGTAATATCCTCTCAAAGAGTTGATGGATGGATTATGAGCCATCAAATTGGTGTTGACTCTTAGCGACCACATAGATAGATTTTCTCTAGGGTGATCTGTCCCCAGCTCGCCCTTCAGTGCACCCATTGCTGTTTTAATTGACTGCATCCACTTTTCTGCTGGTCATCCTCTTCTTTCCTCTCAAATAGATAGCTATATAGATTTTGTGACTGATATTCTCCCTATACAGAACCCAGTATATTCTTATTTATATACTGTACTTAGGTTTTTGAATAAATATGCAAAGTCTGCATTGTTCAATGACACTAAAATTCATGAAGTTCAAATGAAACAAGGACTAAAAAAATAATAATAGTAAACACCTCTAGGATTAATGAGAAAGTCAGTTATTTTCAGTTTATTCATTGGAACAGGTCAGGACCAGCCCTATCATTAAAGAGAGCAATACAGTATGTAGCCCTCTTGGGTTGTTAAAAAAAGGCAGCATATTTTTTACTGTATGTATTAATTGTTATTATTTATTTTTATTGTTGCTTGGGGGAGAGATTTTTTTTACCTTGTGTGGGAAAATAACATGGCTACTTTGAGGGGACAATGCACTTTAACCAGGATGAGTGAGCTATACCATTTGCTTCTCCACTTCAGGCCATCCCTGAATCAGACAACCTTTCCTGTAATGAATGAAGTTGCTGCTATGAATTATCAGCAGCATCCTATGCATGTTTACTGAAAGTGAGTTTACCTGTGTCTCATTTATTATTCAAAAATAAATATGATACATGTCATTATTTGCCAGCAACCTCCACTGCTGTCTACACAGGACAAATTAGCCAATCAGGTTGTAAAACACCAAATGGGCACAACTCTTTCATCTGAAATGGCAAGATAGCAAAAGCAACAGAGGAATGTTCAAGGACCCAGACCCAGACGGTTCCATCACTATCTTCTTGATGGCCATCCTTGAACAAAGAGTTTCCAAAGACCAATTCAGAATAGTCAAACATATATAAAGAGCTTCAACTCTGTTTCCTGTGGCTTAAACAGAGACAGAGAAGTTTATTACACTGGTCTGATTCCCACCCTGCTAAGCCAAAATGTGATAAGTTAGCTTTCAGTTTAGCATAACATATGAACTTAGGCCATTTCCTCACTAGTGATTTATAGAACTCTTCCTCAAGGCTATGTTAATAGGCTTTCCTCCTGTCCCTCAACTAGGAGGAAAGAATAACAAAATAAATTGCGGTGCCCTCACAGCCTATCTTTACTGACTGCACCCCACAGTGAGACTGGGCAGTGTTGCTATCCTCACACAATTTAATGTAGAATAGTTTCCGGGCAGTGATTGGTGGATTCACTGCTATACTTTCTCCTCTTACCCATAATGATCTACTGGCAGAAAAACCAACCACCAATTGCTCTCCTGAACATGTAGGGTTGAAGATTCAAGCCTTAATTTGTATTATGTACTGCATGTGTCTTCCCAGGAGATAGATAGTCCTATGAAATAACTTCATAGATTCTGCCATCTAGAAGTTGTCCTGTTCACTGCAGGTTAGAATCAAAGAAATAGATCAATATACTTATCACACACACACACCAATTCTGCCTGTGGGTGTGTCTTGTCTCATGCACGTTACCAGCACACATACATACCTACCTACCAAATACCAGGATTTCTGGCTGATAAATCCATTGATTTGGAAGTTCAGTATTTCAATGTAAAAAGAAAAAGACCAGGTGTCTACCTGTTCTTGCAGCCAAAGCTAAAATCGTCATGATGTTGCAGTGCCCAAAGACCAGACAACGAGAGGGCATTTCTGTAGCAGACTCGCTGGGCCAGTTGGAACTGATATCTCTGGTAACATCATCTCCAGACCTGTCTCCAAGGCACTCAAGATGGCAAGCTTTAAAGTTGGGAGAAGGAAAACACCACTTGCGCACTGGAACAGTAAGGACAGCTCTAGGTTGCCTCAGCAGCAGGCAGGAGGTGAGAATATGAGGAGATGTTCCTCATAACAACCATTTTATGAATAGAAGGCAATTAATTATCTCTATGCTATATTTCATTTCTTCCTGTTCTTACGGTTTAATATTCTTCCCATCTTCAGCCCTGGGTGTAAATTATTCTGTTTAGGATACTGTTCCATATATTGCCCATAAAAGGATGTGGCTGAATATGTTTGTCAGTTTTATGGCAAGACACTTAGTTGTTATTGAGCTGTTTATTTAGCATAAGCATTACAAAAGTTGTACTGTGATGATATGGATAAATTTTATTGCCCATTAAAAAGCAGGTTCACAGAAGTTCTGTGAGGTACATTGCAGAGGCATTATTATTCCAAAAGGAATGTGTGGGGATCTACAGCTACTTCTGTTTCCAAGATATGTTCAAGTTTATGAAGCCACTGACAAATAATTCTAACACTACTTCTAAAATCCAGTTATCGGAGTCGATTCCTTAGAACACTTAGTAACAGCCTTGAGTGTTTCATAAAATAAAACAATGCATACACACACACACACACACACACACACACACACACACACAAACATGTACATTGTTTTGAATAGTAATGGAAGGAGAAAAAACTAATACTGTAAAAGGTTTGCATAATCTGAAAAGTACACAGGGGATGGGGGGGGGGAGGAATACACCTGAAGTGCTTGAGCCAAAGCTTCAACAATCCTTGAGATAGAATCAATACAAGTTTTTTTTATGAATACAAGTAACAAAACTGCTGCTAAAAAACAGTATGAGAGAAAAGATGTTTAATATGCAATTATAAGAAATTACAAGTAATAATTCCATTTCTTTTCAAGACTCTATGTGATTATTTACCCCAAAAGTAACCAACTGCTTTCTCTATTATTGACTTCAGCATGAAAACTAAGCCATATAAGGAAATTCTTGCTAGAATATGAGAAACCAGAAAGTATCAAATTGGCCCAACCAAGGCTCTTTGCTTTGGCCTTAGTCTACCCCTCCAGGCACTTTCCAAGACATGCCCAAGATGGATTCTTCTCTTGATCATCTGAATTTGGCCTGACTCGCCAGCTTCCTGGTTCTCCTCCTGCCTCCTGTTTCTCAAAATCAACTGTGTTCACATATGCTGTGTCACTCATGGAGATGACTGTGATTGGATTCACATTTAAACTATGGTTTAACAATTGCCGAGATTTGCATAATAAATTAAGCTGCAACCAAACAACTTTGTACTTTAGTGTAACAAATGGATCCCATCTCTAAATAAGCTTTGCTTCCTTTGCACATCTGTAAGTGGAAGGAAGGAAGAAAGGAAAGAAGAAGGAAACTGGGAAAACCTGGGTTTGAAGTGCAGTGTACAATTTTTTAAAATAAAAATTAAAAAAAACCTCCCTTCCTATGTATTGTCGAAGGCTTTCACGGCCGGAGTTCAATGGCTGTTGTGGGTCTTCCGGGCTGTGTGGCAAAATCAGCAAAAGACAAAAGGGACCCCCGCACCGCTGCAGGAGTATACCACATACCATGCAGCTGTGGACAAGTATACATCGGAACCACAAAACGAAGCATTCACACCAGGATAAAAGAACATGAAAGACACTGCAGACTACAGCAACCAGAAAAATCTTCAGTAGCTGAACATGCTCTCAAGCAAACGGGACACAAAATCCTATTTGAAAACACAGAAATACTGGACAACACCAAAAGCCACTACACCAGATTATACAGAGAAGCCATTGAAATTCACAAACACCAGCACAGTTACAATAAAAAAGAATAAAGTTTAAAAATTAGCAAAACCTGGCTACCAGTCCTGAAAAACACAGCCTGCAAAAGGTCAACGAACTCAGTCCAACCACCAGGACATGGGAATACTTCTCACAATGAACATGCTAATCACGCTCAGCAGCCACTCGTTAACATTTCAACACAACAAAAAACCCCACCTAATCTCCTATAATTTAGCTCTATAAATAGAACATTCCCACTCTACCTGGGCACAGAGATTTTGCTTCTATCTGTGCTCCTGCCCTCTGAAGATGCTGGCCACAGATGCTGGCGAAACGTTAGGAACCACAACTTCCAGAACACGGCCACACAGCCCGGAAGACCCACAACAGCCATTGAACTCCCTTCCTATCTTGAACAATTAAATGAGACCTCAAGCTTGTGAACCATTATGGAGACATCCTACTGTTCTTTTACAGAACTTTGATGAAAGAAACGCTGCTGCTGCAGCTGGTTTTGAACATTACATAAGTATGTTTAGATTTAATCACTCTACCTGGGATATACTGATTTTTGTTTATGACCTTTCCCCAGCTCAAAATCTTCTGGAGGTTAGTCTCTCTCTCCCTCTCTCTCTCTGCCTCATCAAAACTTTATAAGGGAAAAAAATATTCTGGCATTTCAGTAATTTCATCAAACCATAGGAGAATTTCAGCTAGTTTCAGCAGGATAACTTGCAGTTTAATATGAATGTAGGCTTTAAAGCTCCAATGGTTCCTTTTAGACAATTGTGTTTCTTATGATAAATTATCAATGAACTTAGACACTTGCTCTGTGGTGTCACTCTAATTAAAACGAACAGGAACATGGCTCTATCTTTTCTCTGCCCTTGCTCCCCCACCATCAGTGGGAACAACAATGCTACCTCATCCCACGGACTCAGCCCCTGTCTCGTAGTAGCTCCTCTTTGCTAACCTTTGTGGCTAATGGATGCTTGAAGCAATACCTGTCCCTTTGCCTTCTCGTCTGAAATAATGGTGTGTCCACCCAGTCCAACGGCATAATATTTATTTTATTTATTCAATTTATATGGCTGCCCATCTCACCATAGTGACTATTGGCAGCTAATACTGTAAACCACCTGCCATGTAAATTATGAATGAAACACAAGCAAATGTAACCTTCTCCAGAGCTTTCTCTCAGAGCTGGGGATCTCACAGTACACCAAAATGTAGTTTAAAACATTTTAGCTCAAGGCTCTTCCTCACAGCCTCATTCACTCTTTGAGTCAGCAGAAAAGTATGCTAGCATAAACTGCACAGCCGAGCTCTAATCTGGCTCAGAGACATGGCCAGCCAGTAGAGCGGTCCTTACAGTGTAGGTATGGAACAAGTAAAGGAAAGTGAGTTACTACACAGCCTGGGCATGTCAACTGAGAAGGGAATTCCAGGAATTGCAAAGTGATTGGATTGAAGAGGATTGAAGTCAAGCAGGATACTGAAATCAGTTGTCCTCCTTTGTATACAAGTCAACAGCATGAGGAACAGCAATGTATCATTTCTGTCTGTCTCTCTGTCTCACCCATTTGAGTAAATACATGCATGATATTTATTTCCAACCAGCAGAAAAGAGCCAAAGAAAGCAAATTCTCCTGAAGAAGCAGGATACCAATATATGAGAAAGCTGATATACAAGGAATAAAATGATCCAACAGGTATTTTGTCCCTGTAGTTGTGATGAAAATCAGAAGGCCTGGAGGCTCTATCTTGGTACCTGTCAGAAGAATTTAAGAGACCAACCCCCCTTGTCACACTTGAGATTATGAGGTGTACATTGTACTCTGGATATGCTTTTAATTTCCAGCTGTATGGTTAGGGTTTGTTGAATCATTGTATCTATACTCATATGAGTGAACTAGAAAAGAGTTAATATTCTGTAAGTAAAGGGAAAAGGTCACTCTTGTTAGGAAGGTGAAGAAGAGATTGCAGGCGTGGCTTGCAAAAGCTGGAATGGAGCCACAACTTATGGCCAGTTTTAAACTATTTACCTTTCTCTCTTTCAGGACCATGGCCCCTGATTATGGAATACTCTTCCCTCTCTATTCCATTTCCACACATCTTTGAAGGCACTTAAGAACAATTTGAAAACATATTTAAGAAACCATACTGATTGGGGGAGGGTGTTGTGAGTGGATATTGAGAATGGCAGGTAGTAAGGTTAGATGGTAAGGCTGCTTTGTTGTAAATCTTATGAGCGACGTTAGACAGCAAGAGTATCACGCTTATAGGTTTATTTTAAAGCTGTATAAATGTTACTTTTACTGTGTGGCATATGGGTTTTGTGGCCAGGCTGGCTACTCTTGAGCTGGTGTGAGTCAGCAGAAGGAGGGAGGAAAGAATGCGAGGAGAGGCTCAGGTATGGCCGTGGAGGGCATCTGTGCTGTCACGAGGGCAGATGAGCTGCGCTGGCAGCTAGCCAGCAATGGAGGCGGCATTCTCCTTGGCCAAACCTAGCACACAGGGGTCGGGGTCTAAAGCCCCGGGGGGGGGGGACCCACCTCCTCAGTTGCTGGGGGAGATGCTGCCGGTTTGAGCCATAAAGGGGGGGGAGAGATGAAGGATGGAGAGACACGTTTCCCCCTTTTGTGCCTGTGCCGCTTTGAGGCATCAAGGCCGTGGGTGTCTTGGAGTGACTGTGTGGGAAGCTGGTGGCAGGGGAGAGGCATTGATGTGAGCCTGCTGGGCTGCTAGAGCAGGGCTTTCCAAAGTTTTTCCAACCAGCGTTGGTGTGTCGCTGCGGGAAAACCCGGAAGTGCAGCAGCGCACAAAAACCCGGAAGCGCTGCTGCGCTTTCAGGTTTTGCGCACTGCAGTTGGTGTGTCGCCGCGGGAAAACCCGGAAGCGCTGATGAAGATCAGCGCTTCCGGGTTGTGTGACGACACACCAGGCTGTGTGTGGCGACACACTTTTGTGTCGCGACACACAGTTTGGAAAGCTCTGTGCTAGAGTGTGTGGGTGCCATTTCCTGGCCCCAGAGGGAGGAGAGAGTGAAGACATCAGCTGGAGGCTTCCCTGGGAGAAGAGAAGCAAAGACCCAGGCGGAGGGACCTGCTTCACCCAAACCGGAGGCAGACGGGGACAGAGGCAGGCTGCTGCCTGAAGAGGGACACCTGGAGACTTTGGGAAGCCCCAGAACAAGAAGGGATGGTCAGAAGGAAGGTGAAGAGGGAGGTGCATCACACAATGAGGGACAGCTGACAAGGTTCAAAAAAGCACAATGAAAGGCATTAGGCACCCATCAAAGTAACTCAGCCGGTTCCCCCCCCCCTCTGAAAAGCTGAGGGAGGAGGAGAAAGTGGGGAATTGGTAGCTATTGAGCAGGTGGTTGCTAGCAAATAGCCCCAGGAGAGAGGAAGTTAGAACCCGGAAAGTTTGAAAACTCTGTTGTAAATAGCTGTTTTCCCCTAATTCCTGTAAATAGACTTGTAAATAGTGAAAGAAAACATAAAAGCCTCCACTGGCTCTATCTCTGTGAAGCAATTGTCCTTAAGGACTATGCATGATGAATAAACATTTTGTTTGTTTGTTGTTGTCTCATCCTATCTGTCTCTATCCTGGACCCACATAACATGCCCGCATCCCTTCCTCCTCCCTGTTCTCATGCCTCTCCCAGTCTGCAGCTGAGCAAGTACAAAGCAGCTGGAAGATGGAATGGCTTTGTTGCTAATTTTCCAGGATGAACATTTACTTACAAGCTCAAGTCAGTGCAAGGCATATGCATAAACCTCCTAGATGAAACCAATGGGAACTGTGCCAGGTGAACGACTCCCAGTCTCAAGTGGAAATGTGACCTTTGCAAAGGGTGGCATACTTTTTCTGAGAGTAAGTTTCTCCCTCTCCCGAGTTCCCCAGAATATAGCAAGCTTTGCTTCTCTGAAAGCATGCATAGGACCAGGCTGTGGAGATGCTCCTCCTGCTTTTGGTTGTCCTAAATTTGGAGAGCAAAGGAAACAATGTCCCTTTCCCATAAACTTTCTTTCAATGGCATTCCACCCAATGCATTATTACACCAAAGGACCCGTGCATGTGCATGTACACATAGATCCAAGGACTGGCAACTCTGTCAAGGGAGCTCCAGTCCTATTTTAAACACAGGTCTACCACTCTTTCAAAAGAGCAGGAAACCTGGGTTTATAAGGAGCAGATGGAACACAAGTGCTTTAAAAAGCTCTGGTCAGATGTTACTCAGGACAATGCCATTGTGGAAGCCAGATGTTTGGTTTCTCCTAGAGAAAGCCATGGAGGGAAGATCCTAGCGGCTGGAGGAGAGGGGTCATGCCTACAGCAGCCTAAAGTAGCCAGTGAGCTGAGCAGATCCCAACCCTTGAATGGTTCATCGCCCACATTGCCAGTAAAGCATTGTGCATTATTTGTATGGCAAGTCTTGACTTGGGAGAATGGGAAAACACTACTTTGAAACTAGAACAGTTATTGACAAATTTAAGATGCCTCTGATGAGATGAAGGCAAGATCTTGAGAATATTTCCCTTAAAAACAGTTGGTGGAGCATCTTTATGCTACAGTTAGTGGGAAATAAGGTTGAATCCTCAAGTGAGTTGTTGGAATCCAGCTCAGGTGGTTGTGACTCAGTGTGGTTTATGATTCAGTGTGTCATACAAGCCAAAAAAACTGGGTTCATTGAGTATACAATGGTTAACTTAAGCTGATAAGTGTTTCATGTGTGAGGACAGAGAATCAGGAGGGATTAAAAAAAAACGGCAATAAGCTAATAATTCATGCAACTTCAGCAAGATAGAGTGCTAGTGGATAACTTACTCTGTTCATTATGTTTAGATGTTCTCTGAGCAGACAAGTGCTTCCAAAAGATATCTGGACTTGAGTATTGTGGAATATCTAACTGGGGAAATAGGTACTTGAGGCCTTCTAGATTAAATCTTGTTCTTTGATCAACAATAGCAAAGTTACCCAAACGCAAAAGAATATTTGGAGCATATAATGTTTGGCTGTGGGTCTTTCCAGCAAATAGTGATGGGCCTACTGTCTATGAAGGTTCTCAGTCATCCAGGTGGAATTGTCTGTAGCTTGAATCATGTCAACTGGATTTCTATTTTCTCAGTGAAAACGTTTCGCTCGTTATCCAAGAAGCTTCTTCAGTCTGAGCAAAGTTTGTAAGGGAATCCTTAAATATGTTTCTAGGGTGGCTGTGTGACCTTGCACCTGGGGCTAGGTCATGGTTATATTGAGATGTTATTTTAAGTCCCTTTATCATCCAAAGGAGGATCGTTAAGATTACCTTGCTGTTGTTGAGATTGCGAAATGGTCTTAATCTTCCTAGGCACAGAAGACAAAGCAGGAAGGAAAATAGGGGAAAGATTGTGCCTGAGGCCCCCACCTCTATTCAAAGAAGGATTTTCCAAGTTGGCACAAATGGATTCCTTGACCCCTCTTTCAAACCACTTATCTTCCCTGTCTAAAATGTGAACATTAATGTCCTCAAATGAGTGTCCTTTTCCCTTTAGATGAAGGTAAACTGCTGACTCTGGTCCTGTGGTGTTGCTCCTCCTGTGTTGGGCCATCCTCCTGTACAAAGGTTGTTTGGTTTCTCCAATGTAGAGCTCAGAGCACTCCTCACTGCACTGAATTGCATACACTACATTGCTTTTCTTGTGTTTTGGAGTTTGATCTTTGGGGTGTACAAGCCTCAGTCTCAGTGTGTTGGTGGGTTTGAAATATACAGGTATGTGGTGTTTGCCAAATATCCTTTTTATGTTTTCAGACATGCCAGCCATGTAAGGAATCACCAGGTTCTTCCGTTTACTCTGAGTCTCAGCCCTGTCTGTCACTGTTTTAGGTCTGGTAGACTTCGATTTAGTGAAGGCCCAATTTGGATATCCACAGGCCTTCAGAGCTGTTCTCAGGTGCTGATTTTCATTCTTTTTGGAATCCATGGAGGTGGGGATGGTTTCTGCTCTGTGTGACAATGTCCTGATGACCCTTAGTTTGTGCTGTAGTGGATGGTGGGAGTCAAACATCAGATATTGATCTGTGTGTGTGGGTTTCCTGTAGATCCCTATTTCTAGCTTGCCACCGGTCCCAATGAGGACTTCACAGTCTAGGAATGCCAGTCTGTTGTCCTTGGTGTCTTCTCTGGTGAACCTAATGTTGGCATCTATGGTGTTTATATGGTCCGTGAAGGCCTGTACTTCCTGGGCCTTGATTTTAACCCAGGTGTCATCCACATACCTGAACCAGTGGGTGGGCGCTGTTCCCTGGAATGTGTTGAGTGCTTTCTTCTCCACTTCTTCCATGTATAAATTGGCCACAATGGGTGACACAGGAGAACCCATGGCACAGCCATGTTTTTTTTGTCTGTAAAAGTCACCTCTGTATGAGAAATAAGTGGTGTTGAGACACAGGTCCAGAAGATGGCAGATCTGGTTTGGATTGAGATGGTTTCTCCTTTCAAGGGTGCTGTCCTCTTCTAGTCTCTTCCTGCCCACGGATAGAGCATGAGTGGTGGGGATGCTGGTGAAAAGGGAGGACACAGATGGGCCTACTGCCTTTCAAAGTTGTTAAATATACTTTATATTTGATATTTACTAGATTTGGCGAAAACAAAAACATCAAAGATGGTTGACAACATCGTACATAGGCAATGGACTATTTAATATGCCATGCATATTCATGAGAACTAAGTAATTTCAAAAATACATTCATTTTGATATTCATAATGAGAACTAATTATTATTTCTATAATATCTTGGATTTGTGATGGTAGAGTTGGGATAGGCAAGATATCACTGCAATTTTTTCTCTCACACGTCTGTATGAATGGAAGAATATTTGAAAGGTTGGAGATGGATTGTCTTGAAGCTGTTAAACTGCACTCAGTTGTCATCAACACCCACAAGATCCTCAAGATTGCTTTCAGTGACAAAAAGCCCAGACTGTATACCATCTGCTAGAACACCACCAAAATGGAATTATAGGCCCCCTGTTCATTGTTTAGAAAAAAACTAAAAACACTTTCAACATGGTTGTTATGTTGAAAAGACTACACAATTTCATACAAAAGAGAACAGGTGTTTTTGTTTTACCATGTGTATGTGTATGTGTGTGTATATATATGTATATATATGTGTGTGTGTGTATATATGTATATATATGTGTGTGTGTGTGTGTGTATAGAGAGAGTGGGGGGGGAGATAGCATTATTTTTAAGAGATGCAACTGAGGATTGCTGATCATTTTGTTATTCTTAGTCAAGGTACATCCAAAGGTGCCTAATGTAGTTTCATTTTTCGTAGGAATGACTGATAAAGAAGAAAGGAATTGTGTTACATTTAGATAAATGTTACACTGAACTGATTTATAAAAATCAGAACATTTTAGAAAAATAAGTTGGGCTGGAAGTGATAAAACATCTGCATTAGCAATGGAGCTTATCACTTGAAAGGAAGCATCACATTTGTGAAAAATCAAAATAAAGTAGCTTTATGGACAGATTGATGTGTGAACCTTAAAGTGATGGAGCTGCAACCTGGTGGTCTTATTGATTTTACCCAAACATAATTATAATTAAACATACTACTTTAATGAGAATTATAAATGCATGATACCATTGGTTCTAGATATTAGCTTACATCTTTAGTAATTTCCTATCAGCTGTAACTTAAAGAATGTAAAGTCTCTTAAATAAAGGAATTATGATTTTAAAGTGGTTGGAGCCTAACGTTTGTATGAAAAGAAATTAAAGAAACATTTAGGAAAGTCAAACTGTAAGTACTCCTTTATTGCAATAGCCTCATACAGGAATAACACCAACAAATTAAAGTGATTTTTAAATATATGTTTTTTTAAAGTTTTAATAAAATATAACTATATGATTGGTTTTGGAAGAATAACAAGAAAGAGAAAATAAATCTGCTCTCCAAGACCCATGAAAGAGCTATGGCAGGGTATTTGCAGACATGTATGGTGACAAAGCTTCCGGCTGTGCATCCTGAAACTATGTTTCCTTGCTGGTTTATGCAACAGAGTTATTTTTACTTGAAATAAACTAGCATTCTACTCTTGCTGTCCTGATTCCAGAGGAATCAAGAGTTAAGGGGCAGTTGCCTGGGGCTAACCTTGGTTTTTGATAGAAGTGTTTTTACTCGCATTATTGATGCGAGTAAAGGCAAAGTAAAGTAAACACTCGCAAACAATATTGGTCATAATATTCAAATGCAACAATGGGAAGATATGTGGATTAAAGGACTAAAATTTACTTTGTGTTATAATTTGAAGGAAAATTTCTACAAGATGATGTACAGATGGTATATGACCCCACAAAAACTAGCTAAAATGTATGGGAATGTTTTCAACTTGTGTTGGAAATGTAAAAAAAAAAAAAAGAAGGGTCATTTTACCATATGTGGTGGACAGGTGAGATTGCAAAGAAATTTTGGATTCAAATACACTCATTGATGCAAAATATTCTACAAATACGAATTCCATTTAAACCTGAACTATTTCTATTGGGAATATTAGAAGAACAAATAGGAAAGAAATTTACAGGAATTATGCAATATATGGTTACAGCAGCAAGACTTATATATGCACAAAATTGGAAAAATCAGATTATACCTACAATACAAGACTGGATGTTAAAAGTAATGGACATGGCAGAAAATGATAAATTGACATGTTTATTAAAAGAAAATACAAATTATTACTTTCTTAAAGAATGGAAACCATTAACGGACTATTTGCAAAATGCAGGAGGGGCAAAGCTTACATGGGGTTTTGAAGACTAAAACATATATAAATTGATATATTAGACAGGAAATGTTTTACAATGTTATATATAGTACTAGCATGAAAGAGATTAATATCTAAATTACTAAGACCAAAGATAAATCGGAAGTTGATCAATTTCTATGTTTCATCTTTCTCTTTTTTTATTTACTTTACTACACTTTTTCTTTTCTTTCTTTGATTTGTATTTCTATTTCTTTTTCCTTTTCAAGCTTTTATCTATGTATATTTAAAATTCAATAAAATATATTAAAAAAAAAGAAGTGTTTTTACTCGCACCTCTTTTCCAAGTGTAACATACATTACCACTAGCCTGGATGAGTTATTTTGATTTCAAAGCATAATACTGTACTGCGATGTTCCAGCCTGCTATTGTTTCTAATAACTCAGGGTATATTTCTTCTTCTTCAAAACTTCTCTCCCTGTTCCAATATGGTTAGCCCCAGCCTTAGAAACTTCACCCAGGTCTTATTATTGATATTGTTGCACATTTCTGTCTGAATGATACTGTTCTGCACTTTAAAGAGTTTATGGTTGTAAATGTTTTTAACTATTTCCAGTGAAATTAAGTGTTTTTAAAGTTTTCAATGTATTGTATCCCTGTTTTGGTATTGCAAAAAGAACAAAGAAAATGTAGGATAAAAAGAATTTTAAATCAATAAATGTTTGTGTAAGTTATGCAAAATCTTACATGAGAATTGCTTTAGTGTGTGAAATCTCTAGCATTTGAAGCAATCTTTAAATATCCCAGCTCTCTTATCCTCCCTTGTTATTTCTGTTAAAACACATACTGTACACACAACATACAATACACGCCTTTCTTCATCTTCATCGACATATTGTCTTTCTTCATCTTTCATTTTGTCTGAGTTTCTGCTTTATCCTTGTTTGTGAAGTATAAGTAGTATTATTGCTATTATTGTTATTCTACCTGGGAATAAATATGGTACAATTTATGTTATGTTGAAATTATTCACATGCACGTTATTTCCATGGAGATTTGGCAAGTTCGCAATTAACAATCCAGTGAATTTTTTGTTTTTTATAAACCCAGGTCCTGTTTTCTTTAATACTGCTGAAAGGGCTTTTAATCAGTGAAACACCTATAGCTATTAGTGCTTTTAGTTTAAAGAAAAATCACAGACCTCTGAGCAAAATAAAAAGCTTTTTTTTCTTTCACATACCCCACAAAATCGATTCTGATATACAACAATCAAATACACAGAAGAATTTTATGGGAAACCCTTTCCTAAATACTTTTTTCCTAAATACTTTTTCCCATATAAATACAAATATTGAGAGAGAGAGAGAGAGAGAGAGAGAGAGAGAGAGAGAGAGAGAGAGAGAGAGAGAGAAAGGAGGAGGAGGAGGAGAAAGAAGAAGGAAGAAGGAGAAGGAGATTATTGTATGAATATCATAGTGGTTTTGCAGAGGGGGAAATAGACACTGATTAAAGTACCATCAGTGGTCAGTGCTTTTAAGTAATATAAAATATGTTGCTGTAGAGGCTTCATGGGACTAGAGATGAATTCATTTATTTATCTATCAAATTTATACCTGCCAGTCTGATCCAATGGAGTTAGGGCAGTTTACAGTAATTAGGAGCATAAAGAAGCAATTCCAATTAAACCAATCCTGGTAAACAAAGGCCCATAAAACCCTAATGAATAGCATCAATCAATCATGGGTGATCATTTGGATTGCAAAATAGTTCCGAACTAATTGTGATTTAAATGTCTTCTATTGGCGCACCATAAAGCATCCATCATTCTAGGCTAATCACATTCTACCGTAAACAAATCTAGCCTGGCTTGGTGGAAGGACAGCCCTTCCAGTTGATGTCCAGGCAAGATCTGCCTTAGTAGGTCATGGATTGGCTAGATTGCAGGTTCTGGGGAAAGAGGATTTTACATGCCCCACGAACAACAGTTTGAAGAAAATGAACATTTATATTAGAATATAGTGTGTGTGTGTGAGATAGATAGATAGATAGATAGAGAGAGAGAGAGAGAGAGAGAGAGTACATTCAGTTACCACTTTCAAAATACTGTACATTTTGCACTGTGTTCTGTTCTGACTGCCTTGAAGGCTAATCTATAGAACAATGACAGATGGCTTCTGTCTATCAGCTTTCATAAATAACAAGAATATTGAAACTTCAGGAACTTCAGGAGCCCCCCCCCACCCCCATTTACTGAACCCTAAAGGTATTGCTGTCTTAATTCCTTATAGGATGCATGGCTAATAGTGAGAAAAACTGTGAATTATAGATTAAGGACATCTAGCAAGGCCCAGTCTGTCTACCTCTGCATGCATTCTGCAGCAGCAGGGCTAACTACACATTTGGCCCAAAGATGCATTATGAAAAAACAGTCTCATCTCTCTATCCCTCCACCATCTATTTTAGAAGATAGGCAGTAAAGAAAATGGCAGAGGGATATCCTTACCCTTTTCCTGATCTACTTTTCCCCCTGCTAATAGGCATTTAAAATTAAGGAGAAGGGGCCATGTAGGGGACAACTTGGAGTGAGTTAAATGTGTGTTGAAAATAGCGCTGTTCCTATAACATATTCAATGTGCCATTAACCCAATTAGATTTCCATACTGGTAGTTTTGGCAGCACATCATCATACAGGTAGTCCTCGTTTAGCGATTGCCTTGTTTAGCAACTGTACGCAGTTATTATGGTGATGAAAAAGTAACTTTGCAACCAATCCTCACATTTATGACCTTTATAGGTCTGTAAAGCAAAAGAAAGCTGAAGTAAGATCATAAGCACAGTCTCAGTTTCACTTAGCAACTGCTTCGCTTAATGACCGAGTTGACGGTCCCAAATGTGGTCACTAAATGAGGACTACCTGTATTCATTCCGTCAAGAACTGCTATTGGGGGGTGAGGGTAGGGTATACGAGTCTATGCCCATGACCTATTCTATCAGCCTTTTCAACAGGAAAATATGGGCAGGCTGGGGGCGAAGCAAGATGGCCACAGAGTGACAGCATTTCTGGTGAGCTCATAACTCTTCTATTTTAGTTACTCTTTTATCTAGTTTTAAGATAGTTTATTTAGTGATTTTATTTAATATCCAGTGACAGCACCCCGAGAGAACCAGCAAACTGGCAACTACATTCTGCTAACAATCTCTCCGTCCTCTCTTGGAATATAGCTGGATGGGCCTCAAAACAAGCAGACCCTGATTTTCCTGGATTTCTGTCCCAATTTGACATACTTGTTTTTGCAGGAGAAATGGATGCTGAGGGAGTTTTTAATCCCTAACTACTTTTCTCTACTAGCCCCTGCACAGCCTAGCCTCAGAGGTGGCAGTTCCAAGGGGGGACTTGGCCTATTTATAGCCTCTAACTTGCGTGTTCAAATTGTAAAACAACTACCCCAATCTGAGAATGCTGTATCAGTCTTGTTAGTCTTTGACCAATTTTCCTTACTATGTATTAATTTTTATCTTCCTCCTCAACAGCTTCAGTCACAGGTCACCCAAACACGGAATCAGGTTGATAACTTCCTCACACTTTGTCTGAATGGTGCATCTATTCTAATAGGTGGGGTTCTCAATGCAAGAGTTGGTTGTAATGATGAAGCTCTCTATGAAAGTTTTGATGCCTGTCCCCCTGAAGAAGTAATTGAACCACCATTTCTGTCCAGATCCTTTAAAGACACAAAATACAACCTAGCTGGCTTTAGGTTGCTGCATCTTGTCAATAGGCTTAACCTTCAAGTGTTAAATGGTTCAGTCCAAACTGATTTCTCTGGGCAATATACGTTTTGGACAGCCCACAAGTTATCTACTATAGATTATTTAATAATCTCTAGAGACCTGGCCCCTTGCCTTAATCACTTTGGCATAGTCCCTAGGTCTGAAAGCGACCACCTTCCCCTAACTTTCACATGCGAATTTAGACAAGGCCTAATTAGGAACCAAGTTAAGGCCGATTCAAAATGCCTGAAGGGAAGTAGCTCTTACAGGGTCAGATGGAATAACTCCCTTGAAGATAGGATAGCCCAGTGGTTTCACTCAGTGGAAGGAAAAGCATGCTTTTCATCCCTCTGTAAATTTGCGGCACACTCAGACCCAACCACCCCACAAGATAGCAGCACACTTGATGTATATCACAACCTCATAATTAAGCTCCAACTTTTGTAACGAAGGCGAATACCAACCCGACCAGGATGAGATGGCATTCTAAAAGCTGGTATGACAAATCATGTATCACTGCTAAAGCAGCACTACTGGAATCCTATGCCACCTCACTGCAGGCAAATTCACCAGATTCCATCCAAATCTTAAAGGAGCAGAAAAGACAATATAAGGCCCTGCTCAGAAAGAAAAAAACCCAACACCAGAAGAAAAAATGGTCACAGCTAATTGAAGCTACAAAGTCAAAAAATCCTTCCCTATTCTGGCATATTATAACCAATTGTTCCCATAATGACACCATACAAGTGCACTGTAGTATTCCCTCAAGCATCTGGATACATCATTTCCAAACCCTCTACTGCGATCCACATCCTAACACCTATGTGATGGATTTACCCTTATCCTCACTACTGCAGTGGCCCCCAGTCACATGCAAGGAAGTTAAAAATCTTATTAACCAGCTTAAGTGTGGTAAAGCCCCTGGGAGTGATCATACCCCCCCCCCCCGAGCTAATTAAATCCATTTCAAACTGGTGGGCTCCTGTATTGGCCTCGCTCTTTTCATCCATTAACCACACAGGACTGGGGGGAAGCCATCATTGTTCCCTTACATAAAAAGGGGGATAGAAATGACCCAGCTAACTATAGGCCAATTAGTTTATTGAACATTATTAGAAAATTATATGCCAGGTACCTATTCACCTAACTCCAAACCTGGGTAACAGATGAGGGAATAATCAACCCTGAGCAAGCAGGGTTCCAACCAGGACGATCTACTATAGACCATTGTTTGGTGCTTCAGCACCTGGCAGACAAATATACTAACCACTCTGGTCTGAATCTACTGTATATGCAGCCTTTATTGATTTCAAGGCAGCTTTTGATAATATCTCAAAGGTCAGACTTTGGGACATTCTGAGCAGATCCTCTATAGACAAAAGACTCTTGCTCCTAATTCATAAGCTATACGATAAAACCGGCCTTAGAGTAAGATGTAACCGAGGAGGGGTTTCTCCTTTCTGATTTTATACACACTGATAAGGGGGTGAAACAAGGATGCATTTTAGCACCATTGCTTTTTAACATTTATATCAACTCTCTGATTAAAACTCTTCAGAGAGTTGATATCCATGCACCTAAATTGGCCGACAGACATCTCCCAATTCTCCTCTATGCAGATGATGCAGTTCTTCTCTCCTTGTCTTCCATAGGCAAGAAGCGGGCACTAAGAACCGTGGCATCCTACTGTAATGAGGAGCAATTAATAATTAATTATGACATATCTGAAGTCCTAGTTTTCTCTAATAAAAGACAAAAGCAAAAGTGGACAATTGACTCCCATGAACTAGAACAAGTTAAATGTTTTAAATACCTGGGCACAGTATTTCAGGCCTCTAGCAAATTAACAGCAAAGGTTAACTATGCCACTTCTACTGCCCAGAAGAGCTCACAAGCAATAATAAAATTTTACAGGCAACAGGGGGCAAATTATATCCCAGCAGCAATTAAACTGTTTATGGCCAAAACAGTTGCCCAACTACTATATGGGATACAATTTGGCCCATACACAAACCTAAAGGCTTATGAAACCATCCAATCAAATTTCCTTAGGTCTTTGTTTGGTACCCCAAAATGCACCCCCAATGCAGTTTTGAGGCTTGAAGCTAATGTGCCAAGTATTAAGGCTCAGGCCTGGATCAGGATTTTAACTTTAAAATCCTGATCCATTTTTTTTGTGGGTCATACTGATAGATTTTACGTTTATTTCTTTTTAAGGGATGCTGATTCTACACTCACATGCCTGGTGGCCAAATATTTTTTATCAAGCTATACAATTACACAAAATTTTTAATTAGATATATTGTTTTACTATTTCATTGTTTTCCTTTTTCCTGACAATGAATGGTTGAATTAAACTATTTTCTTTTGTTGTAAAGGCTGGTCAAAGACCGTAATAAAGTTATTCATATTCATATTCAATATGGGCAGGGCTTCCCCATTGGCCCGCCAGGCTTGGTCAGTACAGCCAATCAATGTGGAGGGAGGGGGTCCTGTGTCACCAGACCTTGGCAATGAGTCTGCAATGAAGAGTCTTGCTTTTTCAGCCATTTTTTTCACTAGGAGGATGTGGAAGGCACAACAGGGCAATTGTCTGGCTTTTTGTGTTCTTACAGCAATGGATGATGGGATGGAGTTAATTTACCTTATGCAAAATTTGATTTCTTGGGGCTAAATTTAGCTGCTTACGATTGATTGACTGGATCAATCCACCCCTTTTCCTGTTCCGGTAGTACACTCACCCCTTTAGTGTGGACTGTGTTTACCAGTTAAGTGTGTTATAGAAAGAGGCCCAGCCTTGTTTGCTTGTTTGTCAAACTTTTTCGTGTGAAGGTCTCATTATCAATATATCAAAAAAAATTATCTGGGAACAGCTTGAGCAGATACTCATCAGGCATTTCTGGATAAATCTGAGAAATACTGTTCATCAAGTCCTTTGAGAACTGTAGCCAGTCAACTGCAGTGAATCCTGGATTACTGTTTTTCTCTTACTCCTTTCTCTCCACTGCTTCTGACTTTAACTCTGTTGCTAGGCTATGTTATTTCTCTGTATTCATACATTCCTTTTCATTTCCTCAGACAAAACTGTGGTTCATGCTCTGGTCTTCCTCAATTTATTTAAATTATCTTGAGTTGTTTTTTCTATGACACAAATTTCCTGTACTACTGTACATTTGGTATAATATGATGTTATATTGTTATTGTATTATTTTATATAATATAGTTTGGCAATATTTGCAAAGTATCAACCCTGACCACCACCTCCTCCTCATTATTATTTGCTGTAACTTTCATAAAGCGAAAACAAAAAACAAAACAGCAGCAACAAAACCAAGAGAACTTTGACTATTGCAATATACTGTATTCTCGCTTCTATTCGAAACACTGATGTCAAAAAAAGAATTCCCTTTTCCAACCCTCAGACTGCATGACGCTTCTCTGTAACAAAAAGTTCTTGTCTTCCTTGGTATTTTGCACAACCCTTCTGTCAGCCTTGCCTTATCTGGTCTTCCCTGTCCATCTGTCTCGGTTCTTCTCCTTCTTTCCTTAAAATAAAATAAAGCTGACAAATAAAATCCAGGAGCGAGATATTGAAAATGATGAGCCCTCCTATACATTTAAGACAGCGACGTTGCTCTCTCTCTTAACTACCCAAAGACTGGTCCCAAATATGCTGCAGAGCTAACCAAATTAATTACTTACTGTCTTGGCTAAATGCCTTAAATAAAATCAGCACAAGAGCTTTCCGATAGAAATATATAGCTTTCCTATTCCAAGCAGTGTGGTACTAAGAACAAATTGAAGATGTGAAGTTATAACCTTTTTTTGCTCCCTAATATGAAGAATCATTTTCTGAAAGAGTATAATTGGTTTTGTGGGGATATCTCTGTTCATTGCTTGTTTGAGTAATTACAGTCAGTCTGTACAGAAAGCCAGTTTGGTGTAGTGGTTAAGGCATCAGGCTAGTAACTGGGAGACGGTGAGTTCTAGTCCTGCCTTAGGCACAAAGCCAGCTGGGTGACCTTGGGCCAGTCACTCTCTCTCAGTCCTAGGAAGCAGGCAAGGGCAACCACTTCTGAAAAAGGCTGCCAAGAAAACTGCAGGACTAGTCCAGACAGTCGCCAGGAGTCAAAAACTGATTTGAAGGCACAAAAACAAAACAACAGTCAGCCTGGTATCTACTGGCTAAGTAGAAAGTAATATTTGATTTCAGTTACAGTAAAGCTATAATAAATATATTGTTTTCACTTCAACAAACTACTTCCTCATCATTCAATATTTGCAGCATTTAAAATTAATGCCCAGATGCTCTATGACATGATGGTAACATTTAACAGTGCTGTCCATATAACATATGTGCTTACAGATTGGTGGTCAAACCCAGGACTGGCAGCCAGTGTACAGTGTAAGAAGAAACACTAAATCTATTGACTAAGCAAATATTTATCTAGGAGATTGTATGTCTGTCAGGTCAGTTGCAAAGCCATATTGGCCCATGGTTGAGGAAAGGCTTTTCTCAAAGCCTTAGACCACAAAGAACTTATAGTGGAATGCCACTAATGTGGATTGTTCATGGGTATTTCCATCCTTTCCCATCCTATCAAAATAATCTTGAATGTATTTGAAGGAATGTCTTTGAAGGAATGTCTTTGAAGGTATATTCTCCTCTTCCTCTTCCCCCTTCTCCCAGTTAAATGTCATTCTACTGCATCTTTGGGGAATTATTTTGACAGACATTGAGCAACTTTACGTCCAGACACAGAGCCCTGCAACACTCTATTTGCCACTTCTGTCCTTTCTGATATGGTCACTGTTAAGCATTTTTTGGAGAATGGTCCATCAGTTAACTACCGTCCTACGAGTTGTCCAGAAAACGGTGTGTAAAATGTCAAAAACCATACTGAAAATATGGCACACTGTATCTACAATAGTTCCGTGTTCAACTAATACCAAGATACTTATTTATCAACCAGAAAATATATTTTAAGAGTGAACTAATATAAAAGATCTAGTGTAGGCTGACCATATTTCAGGATGGCAAAATGGGACGGGGTCTTATGTAATATTCCGTATTCATGAAAAAGACAGAGGTCCCCGCCCCCAGTCCACACGATTGGCTCCCGCCTGCAAACCCCACCCCACAGTCCGCACGATTGGCTCCCGTCTGCAAACCCTGCCCCCAGTCCACGTGATTGTATCTTACCTGCAAGCCCTGCCCCCCAGTCCGCGCTCCGGCTCAGATCCTCCTTGCACGCCATTCCCGCTGGGTTTGAAAAATGGGACAAAACTGAGATTTTTATGAAAACGACAGGACGGTTGAAAAATGCTAAAAAAATTTGACTGTCCCGTTCAAAATGGGACGTATGGTCAGCCTAATCTAGTGGCACAGACTGGGTAATCACTTATTAGAAAAAAATGGACATATCTAGTAATCTTAGAACACATACAGAAGGCTACTGAAATGTGATTTGAAAGATTAGAATATTTTGAAAATGAGAAACAAATCCAATTACTCATTACTCCATAAAACAGTGGAGAGAAAACATAAAAACAAAACATTATTACCAAGTTACAGTATATTTGGAGGGTGTGGGGTTGCTGCTAATAGTTATGACATTGTACATGTTTACCTTTTATAAGCATCCCTATTTAATCAAGAGGATAAAACTAGAATTAGTCAATCTCTTGCTATATTCCATATTCATAAACCTCTGAATAAAATCAGGCAGGGTTATATTCATTTGCAAGAATGAAATATTATAGTCCATCCAGAACATAAAAATGAAATACATTTCCAAGCTTAGATGGTTCTCTTTAGTTTTCTAGAACATTTGCCAGCCAGTTTCAGTTTATGTTACAGAATATTTTTAATTACCATATATACTCACAATTAAGCCCATCCATGGATAAACCAAACCTAATTTTGGGAGTGTATTTTGGCACTTAAAATTCTTGGCTTATCCACAAGTGGATACAGTAAGTTTCTAGTGGAATCTGTCTCAAAACATCCAGTTTTACGAGAGAGCAGCTACACTCAATAATAATAATAATAATAATAATAATAATAATAATAATCAGCAGCCATGAGCATAATTCACAAGAAATTTGGGTGGCCTTCTGTGATGCTTGCAGTGACTCCTTTGGGCAGATACATATTAAATGAAGAAGAGGAGGAAGAGAGATTGGAGGAGGAATCAATGGGAGCCAGGGAGCGTGCTTCTCACCCAAGTACTCAGTGGATAACGTAACTGTGAGTTTGTGGATAAAATCGATTCCCTTTATTCCTTTGGAATCAAAACAAAGGCGCCAGTTTCTGAAGATGTTCCCAGCAGCCAAGCCTGCAAGAATGGTATCACTGCTGATTAGTGGTGTAATGAATATAGCAGTGTAGAAATGCAATCCTCTTTTCTCCCCTTTATTTATTTAATAAAAACAGAACAAAGAGAAAAGCAATAAAGCAATAAGAAAAAAGAAAAAAGAAAGCAATGCAACAACTGCAACAACTGAATTATACACGTAAGGGCTTTATATATGAGTTGTACCTAACAGTTTAAATAAAAGATGACCACATTTCATTGTAGTCATCCATATATAATCTATGTTTATTAGCTTCATTCATAAGTCACAAGTAACATCACAGAAATGCAAGACTTAAAGGCCAGGCTCCCTGAAAGTACAAACTTTTCCAATAATCAACCTTGAGGAGACCGTGGGAAGAATTACTAAATGGAATCTTATTAACTGTACTTAATTAGCAACATTAGCATTAATGTATACATTATTATTATTATTTTATCCCACCTTTTTTATATGTAACTCAAGGTGGCGAACATACCTAATTCTCCTGCCTCCTCTTTTTCCTACAACAACAACAACAACCCTTTGAAGGGTTGTTATCTTATGGAGGATCCCTTGTCCCACAGCCAGCATCCAATGGAAAAGGGAGTTGGTCTGAACAGCACAGAGGAAAATGGAGAGTGGAACGGGGCATTTTTGCAGCTATTTAGTTAACAAGCAACTTAGCTGTGAAGTGGATGCATGTGAATGTCATTGTACAATCCCCTCTCCAATCATACTCAGCCTCCTTAATTTTCCACACTTCTGTTAAAAATCCAGAGGAAGTTACGAGAAGGAGATTCCTCCGCTTGGGTTTTTCTGTAACAGTGATATTGACACTGCTAAGGGAAGGTCTTGTCCCAGCATTTTTCTTTCTGTGGGAGAAATTCAGAGAAATCATCAACTCCGTTTCTCTACCTTACAGATTTGGTGATTATTTGTGCCTTCAGAATTAGGATATTCAGACTCCTTTGGGAGATCTAGGGGCCGGTGAGTGATGTGGCCTGGGAAAAACCCGGGAATTTGGTTTCCAAGATCTGGAGGGCTACATCTGGCGTACTGACCAGGGGCATCTCCCTCCCCTATTTAGAAGCACATTTACATAAGATGGCTTTGGATAATGGTATCCATTTAATGTATGGTTATTGCTGTTATTATTATTGCTTTAGAGAAGTAGCCCATCAGTAGCCTTGTGAAGAAGTTGGACTTGAGGATGTCTATTGACTCTCTTATCCAGACAGTCTATGCAACTTTGACTCTCAGAAAGGACAAGAGAAGATACAATATGTCTATGTTCCCTTAAGAAGCCAGAAAATTCAGAATCCTACCTCCCTTGTTCCTCTTGAAACCACCTATGTTGTAACAACAAAAGACAACCTTTAGCCACATGTCTGCTACATGCAGACATCCAGAAAGTTATTTATTTCAGTGGCCAAACATAATAGCCTATCAGTAAATTACAGTCCAACTTTGATTAATGTCCTTTCTAAAGTTAGAACATTTTGTTCTTTGAATATTTCCTGGAGAATTCCTGTTCATTTGAGCTTCGAAAAACTTATTAGAAATATCTCCTAACTACTCTAAATAAGCACAGCTAGGCTTTTGTAATCTCATGCCCTTCAGATGGCTATGCTGTTGGGGGAATAATTGGAACTGTAGTCCAACACATCTGGTTGGGGAAGGCTGTTCTAGGATGTCTCTGGTAAAAAGATTGTTATCAATATATAAAATAATTATATATAAAAATAATAATAATGTATTAAACTTGTATGCTGCCCGAATACCAATGACTAGAAGCACAGTAGGTAGTCATCCCAAAGTGGTGAGTGACCGGATATGTTCCAAAAGTCATTAATTACTGGGTCTTGTGGTGGCCCATTCTGTGTGAAAATCCAATGCAAATGATATTGCCTGTATTGATTATAGGGGATGTGATGCAAATTATAAAAGCAATATATCAGGGCTGGCCTAAGCCATTTTGCTCTTTTATGCAAAGGACAAAATAGTCATTCTGTCCATGACCTTGTTCCATGTCTAAAACCCGACTACATGGACAATTGACTCTTATTTTGACACTCATGTCAGGACAACGTTCTCCATCTCACCTAACTAGTACCACAGAATATGGCAGGAACAGTTCTACTTGGTAATTTCTGAAGATCATTCAGTGGCCTGTTAGAACCAGTGAATGGAGCAGAGCTTAACATTGTGTAAACTTGTGGGCAGAAAAAGGAATATTGTTTAAAAACACAGCCTGTGAACACGTTAGAGATTCAGGTTCTTATTCTTACACTTTTAGCCCACCCAAGCATAAAGAAACACACACTTAGACATTGCAGGTACAAAAAGTAAGTACAAAAGAGTTCTTACATTTATTTTGTCCAGGTACAGCCATTTCAGTAGAAAATTGGTTTCAGTTCTTCTTTCTGTTCCCTAAACTGCATACCTCTGACCCTGTTTGCTTCCAGAGGCTGCGTGGAGAAAGGGGCTTGAGGCCTAGGCATGGCCTCTCCATGGAGGAGCTCAGGCATGTGCATCCTACTCCATCAGTGGAAAAATCAGAGAGAGAGAAGAGGAAGTGGGAGGGGCAACAAGTAGCTTCCTCTAGCACAGAGTTTGCCTCCTAGAGCAATCACCCATATGCTAATGATGCATGCTTGATTTGCCGGATTCCAACAATTTTCCCCCTCAACTCCTAACCCCCAACATTTTATTCCCTGAGGCAGCTGCCTCATTCTTCCTCAGGAAAGAGTCAGCCAGCCTTCTGAGATTCAACAGGTGAATAAATGGAGATTTACTTGTATCACAACAGTAAAGTTCTAAATTTGAATTTCAGTCACTTTATATAACCATTGTGGCTTCCTCAGGACAGAAAAATACTACTGGGAGGGTCTCCCTGGTGATGTCAGTTCAAGGTTTCACAAGGCTTCTGGCAAGATGTCCTCAGCGGGCATGCCTCCTCATCCCTGCAATCTCCCATTTGCTCTCTTTTTGCTCTGAGTCCAGTCCCAAAGTAGAGCTACCAGGTCTGGGAGACAAAAGGTTTTCTGTATCTCTCTGCTAACATTTAGTAATTATTTGGATTTCTGCAGCCCAGAACTAGTAGTTCCATAAAAAGGCTAACTCAAGTCTTCTCCAAACTGGTGCCCTCCGGGGGTGCTCAGACTACAACTCCCAGAATTCCCATGGAAGCCTGCTTTAGCCACTAAACAAATGAGCAGGCAGTAATAGCTGTTGTTTCCATTCCTTCCTGTTACTTGCTTGAACTCTTGCTCTGATCCAGCGGTACAAGGTGAATGAATACTTGAGGATAACAGAAGGAGCAATAGGAGGCCAAGAAGGTGTAGGGACGGCAGTGGATTCCATGCTAAGACATACCCTCCAAATAGGGACTGCTGTCCTTTGGAGAGAAGCATTTCCCATTCCTTTGGCCTTTTTTGTGTCAGTAACCTCACTTCCAGTTTGCCAGAACCATTTCCTTCTTTATATTTTTCATTCCCAAATGAACCATATATAGCTTCATGACTTATAGAACCACAACACACCAACAGTCACCTCAGTTATTCTATCTTTCCCTCATGAATCTTGAATCTAGATCCCTTACTTCCCCAGCCAAGTCTACTTCCTCTCCACTTCTTCTGATTATTGCCAACCCCAGATCCAATTTAGAGAAGAAGCCCTAATCCTTTCCCTGCCCAAATCTTCCTCCACTCCCTTAATATAGTCACCTTGTTAATTTCGAAAAAACACTTGTTTTGCTTATGCCCAGTGAGTGTTTTGATTCACGTACTTTGGCTTGATGTTTTTGCTCAGAAATGTTCATATCAATCACCGTGCTATTGTTTTCTGATATGATTTCAAAAACCAAGAAGGAACTATGGTGGGGGGGGGACATTTTTCCAAATCTAGGTATTGAAGGAAACACTCATAAGAGTCTGCTTTAATATTCACATAGCTTGCTGTGCTGAAATGGGATTCTGACAGCATAACTGGAGTTAGGAGTATCTGCTTTAAGATCGTAAACAATTGGAACAGATTCCTAACTACTCACCGTAGGTATTATTGTATTGTTGTTCAAATAAATAACAAAATTCCATATATTGTGAACATTGGCTTAGTGATGGTAAGGCTAAAAAGAGGAAGGTACATAATAAAGTGGGAAAGGCAGAATTTGGCAAAAGGTTTGCTTGCATATTTAAACTGTGTATCCCTCAGATAAGTGGGATTGCAATTTTCAGGGTTGCAAACTATTTCACTTGCTATCAGATTGAGAGCTGTTGATTGTACGTTGTATCATTCGATGGTTAGCTGTCTTATATCATTTGAAGAGAGCACAGAAGGCAAATGTTTAGAATCTGGCTCACTTGAATGAGCTGATGGCTTGGCAAGAAATGAGTGTCCAGAATGGAACAAAAGAATATTAATATTCCTAAATGATTGGTAGGTGGCCAAAGAAGGAAAAAAGCTCCACCAGAGTTTGAAAGAGGAAACATAGCAAATTAAATGTATACATGCTATGCTTATATACTAAATATTGTCTTTTAACCTTGTTTTTATTGTGAACTGCACAGGGTCCTCCGTTGGAGGAGATGGGTGGTAATATAAATCTAATTAATAAATAATAAACAAAGAATCTACCAGTGGTTTTCAGTAATGACACTTTGATGTTAAGGTTTGCTCTGGAATAGCAGTTGCTGGAACGAAAAACAGTGGTGAAGAGGCTAAAAAAATGGTTGCCCCAAACCCTGCTTGGTTCCACTGAAAATCAAACATTATGCTAGATGGATCTTTGGTCTTTAGGGGAATTATTTTTTTTTTATAAAAGCCCCACTCCTCTCTTAGTGTATGTATATATGTAACACAGAGAAATGAAATTAGTGTGATGCATGTAGATCAAACTATGTTCCAGTGTTCAATAAACTATGGCATGGCAAATACATTTGTTAGTGAAAATAAACTGGAAACTGGGTGATCAAAATAAGGATTTAATGCAGTTTTCTCTAACATGGAAAGAGAGAGAGGGAGAGAGAGAGAATGGCCATTTTGTTGTTGTTTATTCGTTCAGTCGCTTCCAACTCTTCGTGACTTCATGGACCAGCCCACGCCAGAGCTTCCTGTCGGCCATCGCCACCCCCAGCTCCCCCACGGTTGAGTCCGACACCTCCAGAATATCATCCATCCATCTTGCCCTTGGTCAGCCCCTCTTCCTTTTGCCTTCCACTTTCCCTAGCATCAGCATCTTCTCCAGGGTATCCTGTCTTCTCATTATGTGGCCAAAGTACTTCAGTTTTGCCTTTCATATCATTCCCTCAAGTGAGCAGTCTGGCTTTATTTCCTGGAGTATGGACTGGTTTGATCTTCTTGAAGTCCAAGGCACTCTCAGAATTTTCCTCCAACACCACAGTTCAAAAGCATCTATCTTCCTTCGCTCAGCCTTCCTTATGGTCCAGCTCTCACAGCCATAGGTTACTACAGGGAATACCATTGCTTTAACTATGCGGACCTTTCTTGTCAGTGTGATGTCTCTGCTCTTAACTATTTTATCAAGATTTGCCATTGCTCTCCTCCCAAGAAGTAGACGTCTTCTGATTTCCTGGCTGCAGTCAGCATCTGCAGTAATCTTTGCGCCTAGAAATACAAAGTCTGTTACTGCCTCCACTTTTTCTCCCTCTATTTGCCAGTTATCAATCAAGCTGGTTGCCATAATCTTGGTTTTTTTGAGGATTAACTGCAACCCAGCTTTTGCACTTTCTTCTTTCACCTTCGTCATAAGGCTCCTCAACTCCTCCTCGCTTTCAGCCATCAAAGTGGTATCATCTGCATATCTAAGATTGTTAATGTTTCTTCCAGCGATTTTAACTCCAGCCTTGGATTCCTCAAGCCCAGCACGTCACATGATGTGTTCTGCGTACAGGTTGAATAGGTAGGGTGAGAGTATACAGCCCTGCCGTACTCCTTTCCCAATCTTAAACCAGTCCGTTGTTCCGTGCTCTGTTTTTACCGTTGCTACTTGGTCGTTATACAGATTCCTCAGGAGGCAGACAAGATGACTTGGTATCCCCATACCACCAAGAAATTGCCACAATTTGTTATGATCCACACAGTCAAAGGCTTTAGAATAGTCAATAAAACAAAAATAGATGTTTTTCTGAAACTCCCTGGCTTTCTCCATTATCCAGCGGATATTGGCAATTTGGTCTCTAGTTCCTCTGCCTTTTCTAAACCCAGCTTGTACATCTGGCAATTCTCGCTCCATGAATTGCTGGAGTCTACCTTGCAAGATCTTGAGCATTACCTTACTGGCATGTGAAATAAGTGCCACTGTTCGATAGTTTGAACATTCTTTAGTGTTTCCCTTTTTTGGTATGGGGATATAAGTTGATTTTTTCCAAATTTTATTAGATTTTAATTTTACATAGATAAAAGTTTGAAACAGAAAAGAAAATGGAAATACAAATCAAGAAAAAAGAAAAGATAAAAAAGTGTAGTAAAGGAAAAAAGAAAAAAAGATAAAGCTGAAACATAGAATTTGGTCAACTTCCGATTTGTATCTGGTCATGGTATTTTAAAAATTTTATCTTACATGCTAGGTCTATATATAATATTAAAGAATATTTCTTGTCTATTACATCAATATATATATATTTTAATCTTCAAATCCCCATATAAGCTTTGCCCCTCCCGCATCTTGTAAATAGTCAGTTAATGGTTTCCACTCTTTAAGGAAATAATTATTTGGATTTTCTTTTAATAAACATGTCAGTTTATCATTCTCTGCCATATCCATCAATTTTAACATCCAATCTTGTATCGTAGGCGATATCTGGTTTTTCCAATTTTGTGCAAAAATAAGTCTTGCTGCTGTAATCATGTATTGCATAATCCTTGTAAATTGCTTCCCAGGTTGTCCATCAATTATTCCCAGTAAGAAAAATTCCGGTTTAAATGGAACTCGAATTTGTAATATATTTTGCATCAATGCATGTATTTGAGTCCAAAATTTCTTTGCAGTCTCACATGTCCACCACATATGGTAAAAAGACCCCTCTTTTTTTTTACATTTCCAACATAAGTTGGAGACATTTCCATACATTTTAGAAAGTTTTTGTGGGGTCATATACCATCTGTACATCATCTTATAAAAGTTTTCTTTTAAATTATAACACAAAGTAAATTTTAACCCTTTGGTCCACATATCTTCCCATTGTTGCATTTGAATATTATGGCCAATATTTTTAGCCCATTTAATCATACAGTCTTTAACTTGTTCCTCTACCATTTCACCTTTTAACAATAATTTATACATTTTTGCAATTAGATGATCATCTGTCTCACATAGTTGTATCTCAAATTCCAATTTGGTTTGTTCAAATTCAAGGTCTTTCTTATCTAATTTAAATTTCTCTACGAGCTGCATATATGAAAGCCATTGAAAACTGTATCCCTCTGATACCAATTCTTCTATTGATTTAATTATATATTGTCCTTGTTCTTTCTTTAAAAAGTCTTTGTAGGTTAACCATTTATCTTTATTTCTTACTTCTGTTCTGTAGAATGCTTCTTGTGTAGAAATCCATAAGGGTCTTTTATAACATAAGATTAATTTATATTTATTCCAGATTCTTAACAAGGATCTTCTAATATAATGGTTTTTAAAATCCACATTAACTTTAACTTTATCATACCACAAATATCCATGCCATCCATATCTTAATTCATGTCCTTCCAAATTCAATAATTTTTCATTTTTCAAAACTATCCATTCTTTAATCCAAACCAAGCAACAAGCAGCATAATATAATTTCAAATCCGGTAGACCTAGTCCTCCTCTTTCTTTAGAGTCTTGCAAGACTTTATATTTTACTCTTGGTTTTTTCCCTTGCCAAATAAACTTAGAAATATCTCGCTGCCATTGTTTAAAAGGTTCTTCTGATGCCAATATAGGTAGTGTTTGAAAAAGATATAAAATTCTTGGCAAAACATTCATTTTAATTGCTGAAATTCTACCTAATAATGATAATTGCAGTTTTTCCCAATGTTCCAAATCTTTTTTAATATCCATCCAAAGTGGAATATAATTATTCTTAAACAACTTAACATTTTTAGTTGTTAAATATACTCCTAAATATTTTACTTTTTCTTCCATTGAATATCCTGTTATTTCTTTCAATTTCTCTTGTTGGTGGTAATCCATATTTTTGGTCAAAACTTTTGTCTTCTGTAAATTCACTTTGAACCCTGCTAGCGACCCAAAGTCTTTTAGTTTCTGTATTAATATTTCAATTCCTTCTAGTGGATTCTCCAAAGTAATGACTAGGTCGTCAGCAAATGCTCTTAGTTTATAAACTTCTTTTTTAACTTTAATACCATGGATACCATCATCTTGTCTAATATCTCTAAGTAAAACCTCTAATACCAATATAAACAAAAGTGGAGATAATGGACAACCTTGTCTAGTACCTTTTTGTATTTCACATGGCTTACTAAATTCTCCATTAACAATTATTTTGGCAAATTGTGGAGTATATATTGATTTAATCCATTTTATAAAATTTCCTCCAAAATTCATATTTTCCAAAACTTTGAACATAAAAGGCCAATTTAAGTTGTCAAAGGCTTTTTCAGCATCAATAAATATCAAGGCAGCTTGTTTATCATAGTGTTGATCCAAATATTCAATTACGTCTACTATGTTTCGGACATTGTCACGAATTTGTCTTTTGGGTAAAAAACCAGCTTGGTCTTGATGAATAAAATCCTTAAGTATATTCTTCATTCTTTCTGCTAATATCGTTGTAAATATCTTATAGTCATTATTCAATAAAGATATTGGTCTGTAATTTTTAGTTAACGTTAAATCCTGTTGTTCTTTGGGTATCAATGTTATATGTGCTTCTTTCCAAGTTTCAGGCATAATTCCTGTTTCCAAAATAGAATTCATAGTCTTCTGCAAAGGTAGACATAAATCCTCTTCAAAACATTTATAGTAGGCTGCTGACAATCCATCCGGTCCAGGAGCTTTTCCACTACTAATTTTCTTAAAAGCTTTTATCAATTCTTCTTTTGTTATAACATTATTTAATGTCAATCTTTGTTGGTCATTAAGAACAGTTAGTTTTTGTTTATTCAAATATTCTTCAATCTCATCCAAGTTGACATCTTGTTTTTTATATAATTTAGAATAATAGTCATGAAAGGTTTTTTGAATGTCCATATTATTCACCAGAGTTTTTCCTTCATGTTGAATATTAGTAATCAAATTCTTTTGTCTTTGTTTCCTCAATTTATAAGCCAGCCATCTACCTGGTTTATTTGCATATTCAAAATATTTTTGTTTTGTAAATTTCATTTGAGTCTCTATCTCTTGAGTTAATATCATTGATATTTGCTTTTGTAGAAATTTAATTTGAGTGAGCAAAGTGTCATCCATTGGTTTATCTCTCAAATCTAACTCTTTACTTTTAATTTCATCTAAAATCAATTGAATTCTTTTTTGTTTTTTCTTCCTCATTTGAGCATTGTATTGAATAAAATAACCCCTCATATATGCTTTACTGGCTTCCCATACAGTTTGAATATTAGTCCCTTTGTTCAAATTAAATTGAAAATATTCTCTTAATTTTTTTTTGCATACATCAACTACATCATTATTCCCTAGTAGTGACTCATTCAATCTCCATCTAAATACATTCCGTTTCCCTTTAAGAGTCAACATTACTGGATTATGATCTGATAAAGTCTTAGGTAATATATCAACTTTGTTAATATCCATCATCAAATTTTTAGATATCAAAATCATATCTATTCTAGAATGTGATTTAAATCTCTCTGAATAATATGTAAATTCTCTGGAAGTCCCATTCATACATCTCCAAATGTCTTGTAAATCCAACATCTCTTTCAAGTCGAAAAATGTTTGTGGCAATTTTCCCTGTGTTTGCTTCACTTCTTTTTGTGACTGTCTATCCAATCTGGGGTAGATTACCCCATTCCAATCCCCCATGAAACACCAATTGTCATAAATTAAGTCCAAAAGTTTATCCATCAGGTTTTTATAAAATACTCCTTTATCCATATTCGGTGCATAAAGTCCAACTATCAGTGTTTTAGTTCCTTGTATGTTAATTTCTACTACAATGTATCGACCCTCTTCATCAGCTAATATCAATTTTGGGTTTAACTTTGGTTGTACATATAAGACTACCCCTTTAGTTTTTTTATATCCAGCCGAAATAAATTCTTCTCCAAGCTGTTTTTGAATCAAATATTTAGTATCTTTTTTACAAATATGAGTCTCTTGTAAACAACTTATGTCCAATTTCTGTTTTTTCAAAAAATGAAATATCTTTCTTCTTTTTTGTGGAGCATTGGCTCCATTAATATTCCATGTCAGATATTTAAGTTCCATTGGTGTTTTATTCTTTAAAATCCCTTTGTTAAGTCCACACCTGTAGCTCCTTTCTCAGATAGATCTTCAGTCTTCTCTTTGTCTTTCGATGTTTCTCCTCCTTTTGTCAATTCTCCTTCTGGTAAACCCATTTCTTTCTTGTATTTCTCTAAAAAAGCTTTTGCTTTTAAAATGGAAGTTATTTTGAATCTCTGTCCCTTAAACTCAAACGATACGCCTTCCAATTTTTCCCATCTGAATGAAATACTATATTGCCTTAATTTATCTGTAAGGAAAGAATAGTCTTTTCTTTTCCTAATTATTCTCAAGGGAATTTCTTTTAATACAATTATTTCCTTCCCTTAAGTTGATTTTTTCCAATCTGATGGCCATTCTTGTGTTTTCCAAATTTGCTGGCATATAGCATGCATCACCTTGACAGCATCATCTTGCAAGATTTTAAACAGTTCAGCTGGGATACCGGCGTCTCCTGCTGCCTTGTTATTAGCAATGCTTCTTAAGGCCCATTCAACTTCACTCTTCAGGATGTCTGGCTCTAACTCACTGACCACACCATCAAAGCTATCCCTGATATTATTATCCTTCCTATACAGATCTTCCGTATATTCTTGCCACCTTTTCTTGATCTCTTCTGCTTCTGTTAGGTCCTTACCATCTTTGTTTTTGATCATACCCATTTTTGCCTGGAATTTACCTCCGATGTTTCTAATTTTCTGGAAGAGGTCTCTTGTCCTTCCTATTCTATTGTCTTCTTCCACTTCCGCACATTGCTTGTTTAAAAATAATTCCTTATCTTTTCTGGCTAACCTCTGGAATTTTGCATTTAATTGGGCATATCTCCCCCTGTCACTGTTGCCCTTTGCTTTCCTTGTTTCTTGGGCTACTTCCAGTGTCTCAGCAGACAGCCATCTTGCCTTCTTGGTTTTCTTTTTCTTTGGGACGTTTTTTGTTGCCGCCTCCTGAACAATGTTGCGAACTTCTGTCCATAGTTCTTCTGGGACCCTATCTACTAAATCTAGTCCCTTAAATCTATTCTTCATCTCCACTGCATATTCCTTAGGAATATTAGTGAGCTCATATCTAACTGATCTGTGGGTCTTCCCTATTCTCTTTAGTCTGATTCTAAATTTTGCAGTAAGAAGTTCATGATCTGAACTACAGTCAGCTCCAGGTCTTGTTTTTACCTACTGTATAGATGTCCGCCACCTTTGGCTGCAAAGGATGTAGTCAATCTGATTTCTGAATGGCCATTACTGGCTGGGAATTCTGGAATATTGAACCAGGTTAAGGAACTCTTCTTTAAGGTATATGATTTTGTATTGAAATGGGATTTTATTGCTGATCTATCCAGATCTCTTGTGTACACAAGGAATAGACTCTAATTACTCCATAATACACAGGATTGACATTAGGATTGACTGGATTTTCTGGCTAAAATCCAAGTTTGTTGTTGTTCAGTCGTTTAGTCGTGTCCGACTCTTCGTGACCTCATGGACCATAGTACGCCAGGCCTTCCTGTCCTCCACTGTCTCTCGGAGTTTACTCAAATTCATGTTCATTACATCGGTGATGCTATCTAACCATCTCATCCTCTGCCGTCCCCTTCTCCTTTTGCCCTCAGTCTTTCCCAGCATCAGGGTCTTTTCCAGTGAGTCCTCTCTTCGCATTAGGTGGCCAAAGTATTTGAGCTTCAGCTTCAGCATCTGTCCTTCCCATGAGCAGTCAGGGTTGATTTCCTTTAGGATTGACTGGTTTGACCTCCTTGCAGTCCAAGGGACTCTCAAGAGTCTTCTCCAGCACCACAGTTCAAAAGCATCAATTCTTTGGCGTTCAGCCTTCCTTATGGTCCAACTCTCACAGCCATACATTGCTACTGGAAAAACCATAGCTTTAACTATACGGACCTTTGTCGGCAAGGTGATGTCTCTGCTTTTTAATATGCTGTCTAGGTTTGCCATAGCTTTCCTCCCAAGGAGCAAGCGTCTTTTAATTTCATGGCTGCAGTCACCGTCTGCGGTGATCTTGGAGCCCAAGAAAATAAAATCTGTCACTGCTTCCATTTCTTCCCCTTCTATTTGCCAGGAAGTGATGGGACCAGATGCCATGATCTGGGTTTTTTTAATGTTGAGTTTCAAGCCAGCTTTTGCACTCTCCTCTTTCACCCTCATCAAGAGGCTCCATGTTGGATGCCAAACCTTCCGTTGTGGGAGTATGTGTGCTGGCTAGCCTCCGGATCAGGTTACAAAGAGTCTTGGCAGTCAGCCAGAGGTGAGGAATGCAGCCCAGAGTCACTTTGCAGGAATAGCCAAGAGAGAGACAAACCAGTAATCCATGTGCCAATGGTCAAAGGGTGAAGCCAAGAGGTAGTTGTAAATCCAAAACCGGGTCAAGGAGTCCAGAAGTCAGGGTAACAATAGTCCAAACAGGGTCAGGAACACAGGAAACAAGACAGGATACCAGAGTGGTCACGAAGCCAAAATGCAACGTCCCTCCCACAACTCCCTCATCGCTCTGCTGGTAATTTATCAGGAGCCCAGGAGCTGTCATCTGGGTCCTGCAAAGACTCTCCCTAACCTCTGCGTAAATCTCTAGCAGCAAGCCGAGCACTCCTCCTTCTATCCTTTAAGGCGAGACGCACACGCCTCCGCCTCTGCCCCTTGGGAGATTCAGGTGAGCTGGGAGGCTGATGGGCTCCAGCTGGCTGCTGGCTAGAGGGTGGGGACAAACCACCATCCCCAGCTTGCTCCCCTGTAGCCTCAGTTATTGGCTGCTGGCCAGAGGGTGGGGACAAACCACAATCCCCAGCTTGCTCCCCTGTAGCCTCGGGTATTGCCCACTCCTGCGGTGCTGGATCTCCATCTGGGGCCGTGCCTGTGTCTGGGGCCTCGCCTGGCTCAGTCCCCTGGAGGTTTGCCAGGGGCAGCTCATCTTCTGACTCCTCTGACTCCTCACTGGAGCCTTGAGGCAGAGGCTGAACCAGGACAGTATGTCGATGAAGGTTCTCAGTCATTCAGGTGGAATCGTCTGTAGCTTGAATCATGTCAACTGGATTTCTATTTTCTCAGTGGAAACGTTTCGCTCCTTATCCAAGAAGCTTCTTCAGTCTGAGTAAAGTTAGTAAGGGAATCCTTAAATATGTTTCTAGGGTGGCTGTGGGACCTTGCACCTGGGGGAGATAAAGCTTGGCCGGGTTCCAGTGCCAGCTAGAAACTAGAAGCTGCCCCAACTCCCCTCCTGCTCCAGTGCTGCTGTGGATCTCAGAGAAGAAGCCTATCCAAGGGAAAGGAGGAATCCAAGTACCATCAGGACAACAGGCAAGAGGGTTCCATGTAATGGGTGTCCAATGACGCTAGGTGCTGATGGTATATATATTTAACTTACCCTAGTATATCTTCTTTGCTATAAATGTTGTTAATCTTCTAAGTACAGCTAATTTAGGATCATTACCCAGAGCTTGTTCAAATATTATCTTGATTGATGAAGTACATTTCTTTCCATTCTACTTTGGTTTGAGGGGATCTGGTGGACTCTAACCTCCATTTTGATTTCCAGCAATGCTTTGGACTGGTGTTTCATACAAGATATTGTGGGAAAATAAAAGAGCCATCAAGTCTGCTTCTGGCTAGATCCTCCAGGTGCTGGCGGTTGTGTGTCTGCCCTCACCTGCTAGGTGCTGACAACAGGCCTGCTCAGTTCAATTCTTTATTCTTGGCTTTGGGTTCCTAGTCCATGGCCAAAACTATCAGCCAGTTGGCTGTTCTCAACTTCTAGAGTTAGCTGAATGCTCCACGTTGCTCACTCTCTCTTCTTTTTTTTAAAAAAATTGAGTCTTCCTTTTCTTTAAACAACCTTTGGAAAAATACCAACCCTTCTAAAAATTTCCATAATATCCTTTCACCACGGCTTCCAGCCTCCTTTTCCACTGACCAAGCAAAGGATCTATTGCAGGCACTAGTCAGAAGCATCTCACACAAACAGTCCTGTAATTATTGATCAGAGTATTTAAAATAGACATTAGTAAATGGGGAGAATAACTGTGCCCTCTTAAGGTACACTAGGCAACAAAATGTTTAATAGCAGCTTACTGGTGCCAGGTACAGCCAGGAGTACGATGTAACCTTTCCACAAGGCACTTCAGGCTGGCTGCTTAATTAATTAAACTGTTACAGTGTGCTATCAGGAGCATCTTCTATTTTAATTTGGGCTGCCAAATAATGACGTTGGTGGAGGATGAACTGCTTACAAAGCAGGAATGGGGATAGGAGTGCAGGGGGGGAGGGGGGGAGAAATAACTAACCAGTTATCAAAGTATTGTTTGAAAGTTGAATTTCTAATTCACAGCAGCACTTTAATGAGCACTGGTAGATTTTTCTTTTTAAACACCAAGTTACCATCATGAATTATTTAGTGAAATGTCAAGCTCTCTTATCTGTTAAATCAGAGCTTTCCAAACTGTGTGTTGGGACAGGTTAGTGTGTCGGCTGCAGTGTCTGGGTGTGTTGCAGCTGCTGCTGCCTCTAGCCCTGCCAGGATTCCGCGCAGGTCCTAGTGCCTGCCTTGTGCCTTGCTGCCTCCAAACCTGCTGTGATTCCGCGCAGGTCCTAGTGCCTGCCTTGTGCCTGGCAGCCTCCAAACTTGCCTTGCCAGGATTCCGCGCAGGTCCTAGTGCCTGCCTTGTGCCCTGCTGTAAGAGTGTGTCGCGAAACGATGCCCTGCTGTAAGAGTGTGTCGCGAAATGATGCATGTCTAAAAAGTGTGTAACCAACATGAAAAGTTTGGAAAGCTCTATGTTAAATTAATAGCATGCAGTTGTACAACACTATGCTGGGGAAATATTTTCACCATTTTGTAACAACCTGCCGACCGGTCTGGTGGTTTTGTTTTAAATAAACTACAATTAAACAAGCCTTGCCTTAATGCAGAGAGTAAACCCCAGCCCTTTGTATGTTCCTTTACATGTGTCCTACCCAAAGTGGCAAGATATTTTTTGCAGAAAACTTCTAAATGCAATCAGGGGAGAAGGGCATTGCCTAAGAAAAATTGCAGCCATGATGTAGTTGCCAGCCCACTGGCAGGAAACAAGACATTCAAGCGCTTGCCTTTCAGGTTCAGGATTGAGTAGATACACGGAGTTCACTTTATCTCTGCTGAAGGGCATGTACTGACAGTCCTGTGCAGGATGTTGCCTCTTTTGCTGACAAATTCTGAAGAGAAAAAAGATAATTAAAACATCCCTGAGTTACAGTATGTGCTCATGTATGGAAAAACACTCAGACCTTGATGAAACATCTCCCAAACAATACGGTTTGAAAGAAAAGTTCTGTGAAAAGAGCCAGACCAGGCTGTCTTATTGCTGAAAGGATGTTTTTCGAAGCTTTCTCTTTTTCGTATTTAAGGATGCCTTGAGGAAGCTTTCACAATACTCAAAATAGATACAGTTATTTTTTTTTCCTGTGGCATTGTCTTTTAATAAATTATTTCTGTACCTCATTATCCTCAACAACACCTGAATGCAGGCATTTATAATCCAGGCTGCACTGAATCCCTTCTCACCATATTTAACAGGTGGTAAAGCTTTATATTTAACTCTCCCAGTGGGAATCTTTGGAAAAAAAAGTGTTCTCATTGCATCAAAGTAATTAACAAAAAAGAAAAAAATACATACATATATAGAGACAAGGTTAACAGCATGTAATAAGATAAATTTCCAAGCCTTAAAAAATGTGCTGTGTTATATTATGAACAATGAACTTTTTAATGGCTTGAACATTTTTCTTATTAAAAAAACAAAAAACAAACATTTAACCAGATTGCTTAAAAGTAATCTTCCTTGTCCTTTCCCATAGACAGACAGACAGTCAATCAAATGTTAACTGACCATACATATCAGCAATCCATTGCTGCAAATCAATTATTTAGCTTTCCTTCCAATGCTTTATATTACTTCTTTTGGTTCTCCCCCATGCACAAAAATATCTACAGTCCTTATTGTCTTGACAGATTTCAAAAACAGATGATATAACCAAGCAAAACAGCAATATATGATCTAAAGCCATGACATTAAACCTATAGATTTCAGTGGAGCACCCGTTATTGAATTACAGTGATTATTTCTAAGACAATGAAGTTGATTTTTCTTTTAATTTCAAAGTGCTGAGATTTTAAATAATGAAAATGCGATGTGTATAAATCAGCATGCAAAACACAACAGGTTTTTTCAGTGAATGATTCTTATTTTATGGGAAACGTTTCTCATGAAGCTCTATTATAATAGTTTATAATCTGAATGTTTTTCTGAACTCATGAAGGAAGGGGCAGAATGCATGTGATGGATGTGGAAGACATTGTTGTTTATTGATTTGTAGTATGTTTATTTTATATATTTATACCCCACCACAACCCCACAGGACTTAGGTTACCTGTACCTCTTAAAAAAAAACCTTTTAGATCTTTGTTAGGAAATATATTTGTGATATTGTAATTCTTATCTCTGATATAAGAACCTTATTAGGGGCCTACCCAGCAGCTAACAAAATATAGTAGCATAAAGTATATAAATCAGAAACCTAGTTTTCATTCAGATCTGGTAGCTAACAGCAAAGTTCACACTGTAATTCAGGCATAGCAACCTCAAGCTTCTTCTCGATAAGAGAAAAAAAAAGAAAAGCCATGTTTGCATGGGCAAAGTTCACTTCTAAACAAAGATCATATCATACACTTAAAAGGTGTTTTGATCAGAAGTGTGTGTGTGTGTGTGTGTGTGTGTATAAAGGTGGGATAAAAATCTAAAAATAATAATAAAAAATAGCTCCTTGACCCTCTTGCTCTGACAGTCTCTTCTCCCTACTCTGTTACCTTATTTTTCACCCATCCTTGAATTGACAGAAAAGCATTTGCATTTCCCCAAGCCTGATCCCTATTGCCTCAGTTTCCAGTCACTTGATTTACGCATCCACGAAGGGTAACAAAGTCTAACATGCCTTGAGGCTGCCCTTGGACAGCACTGGAATGAGAGGAAAAATTACTGTAGTGCTTTAATCCCAATACCGCTGAGACAACTTAAGCCTGATTCGCTCATTGGCTGGGAAGATAAAGGCAGGATCATGTGGACAGGGCAGGAAAACCATGTTGCCAGGCATGTTGTTGCCATGGTACAGCGCAAATGGCAACACAGCCTGATGGAAGGATGGATGGATGGATGGATGGATGGATGGATGGAAGGGGAACAAGGAAGGGAGGAGGCTGCTTCTTGCTACCGCCTCTTCCTGCTCACCCACCCTTTCATACTGGGTGGTGTAAAATTTTGGACTACTTGGGTCCCACCTTCCCCATCGTATGGGAAAGCACAAGTGAAGGAGTGTGAGGAAGCAGTGGCTATCCTTGGAAAGGCCAAAGCTCTAGGCTGTCCTCTCTGAAAGGACTCAGTCTTCATTTTCGCCATGAAGTATTGCATTCACACAACTGAATGAATCCAAGTTCCTCAGTTTGCATCACATACTGAGCCACAAAGCAGCCAAGCACAGTGTACCCTACTCTCTGGTGCAAACCGAGCCAAAGAATGACCAATGGAGAAAGATAACTCCACAGACCCTACTTGCTCATTCCTCTACCTCATTTCTCTACCTGAACGTTTTTCATTCCTCCAATAGCCGCTGAACTCAAAGAACATTGAGGAGTCTTCCACACAGTGTGCTGAAAAGGCAGAAGGAAAGGATGAATTTGATGGTCGCTGTTTGGTATTGTTTGCTTTTCCTCTCTACAATGGGCTGTTTTGCAAATAGGTGCTTAAGGTTTTGTATCATCTGGAGGAAACTCACTTTCTTTAAATCCTGGAACCCCTTAAACTGCAATCATTGAAAAATCCCTGGCACATTTTCCTACCATTTTGAGGCAAGAAACATACATAATTACAACATAAGCTCCCTGCTAGGTTTAACACAGTTAAGAAAAAAAAATCAAAACACTTCCTCAAATCAACAGAAAAAACATAAAATTTAAGACCCAGCAATTCCAAAATATGTTGGACCCTGCTGCGTGGAACTATAATCTGGTTTGTTTGTTTTGGACTTAGTGTGATGAGTGGTTTGTTGTTGTTTATTCGTTAAGTTGCTTCCGACTCTTCGTGACTTCATGGACCAGCCCATGCCAGAGCTTCCTGTCGGCCGTCACCATTCCCAGCTCCCCCACGGTCGAGTCCGTCACCTCCAGAATATCATCCATCCATCCATCTTGCCCTTGGTCGGCCCCTCTTCCTTTTGCCTTCCACTTTCCCTAGCATCAGCAACTTCTCCAGGGTATCCTGTCTTCTCATTATGTGGCCTAAGTACTTCAGTTTTGCCTTTCATATCATTCCCTCAAGTGAGCAGTCTGGCTTTATTTCCTGGAGTATGGACTGGTTTGATCTTCTTGCAGTCCAAGGCACTCTCAGAATTTTCCTCCAGCACCACAGTTCAAAAGCATCTATCTTCCTTCGCTCAGCCTTCCTTATGGTCCAGCTCTTGCTGGATGAGTGGTGATGAGTGGACCCACCCATTTTTGCTTAGCATTATGATGAAACAGACCCAATATGATTGCTTCAGCAAACCATGGTTCAGAAATATCCTGGCTTAGCATTATGTGTGAGCACATCCAGTGAGGAGAATCCTTTTTTTCTGGGTGAAGAGGTCTCATGAAAATATCTGGGTCTTATGAAAATAATCTGGAAACTTTAGCTTTGGTTCTAGAGCTCAGCCTTCTGCTGTGTTATTGGCCTAAGTTTCATTTCACCAGTAAGGTTTGCTGAATTTCTCAGCTGAAGTGTCTTATCCTTCCTCATTTCCCCAGATAATTAGCACTTCTCTCCTATTGCAGTTAGAAGCATGTATACCAAGACTTCATGATAGAGAAAAAAAAATTGGTATTATAAAAGGCTGATCTTGGACTATCTTTAGCTTTCAAAGGTACTCAGGATATGGTGTAGTTACAAAACAGAAAGATACAGAAGAAAAGGATGGGCTTCAATAAAATATAATCAGCATGGTGCTATGCATATTCATAGTGTTGGAATTATCAGGGGTCAACTCAGCATTGTCTCATAAGCATAAGGGGGATCCTTTCTAATAAACACATATCTATTGTGCTTGTGGGATGTCACATGGGTCACCTGATTTCCACTTCCTTTCTCCTTCTTTGAGTTTGGGGGGTTAACAATCTCCATTATGCTTTGGGCACACCTGCAAGCAGGAGGTGCTGCAGAATGCATCTCTCATCCTTTCATCTCACTTGCACACAGATCTACTATGAATCTACTTGTATCCAGTTCCACTGAATAAATGTAAGCTATCTCTCTTTTTTTCTTCATCTAACTACTGTGTGAAGACTTAATTTATTTCTGAATGTAATTAAGCATAATGTGCAAGTTGCTTCTGGTTCACGCTTCTACTTTGCAAGATTGTTGTTAGCTGGTTGGAGTTCTTTTTATTAACTCCATTAATAAAAACTCCATTAATTATTAACTTCAAAACTCCATCACATAGGTCAGAAAATGACCACCATATGGATAGGCTGAACATATTTCCTTGAGACAAAAACGGGACATTGGGATGGCAAAACGGGATGGGGTCTTATGTAATATTCCATATTCATGAAAAAGACAGGGGTCCCCACCCCCGTTCCGCACAATTGACTCCTGCCTGCAAACCCCGCCCCTGGTCCACGCGATTGGCTCCTGCCTGCAAACCCCGCCCCCTGGTCCGCGCGATTGTTTCCCGCCTGCAAACCCCAACCCCAGTCTGTGCAATTGGCTCCCACCTGCAAACCCCACCCCCGGTCCACGCAATTGGCTCCTGCCTGCAAACCCCACCCCCCAGTCCCTCCTTTGCCACGTGCTGATAGGCGGGAAGGCTTCCTCTTCCGGGCTGCCTCCAATCGACAGCTCTGGCTCGGATCCTCCTTCCGTGCCATTCCCACCGGGTTTAAAAAATGGGACAAAATTGAGATTTTTATCAAAACGACGGGACGGTTGAAAAATGCTAAAAAAAGGGACTGTCCCGTTCAAAACGGGACGTATGGTCAGCCTACATGTGGAAGGCATAATTATAAGTGAAATATAAAGAAAAACCAAAATCTGCACAGACTTGCCACCGGTGCTCTGCCACCAAGTTTACAGAGGGAACATATTGGTAGTTCTTGTACATTGTCAGTTACTATGGTTCTCGCAGCCTTTGCAGAACACAATTCAACATGATTTTCTCTTTCTTCTCTTCTACGCCCTCACCCAAACCCTTTCAAAAAAAGAAAATTATAGCCTACAAGTGTCTGAACTGAGAAAAAGCAAAATGGTTTTCAAATAAGTACACGCCAAAAGGAAAAAAAAGTATGTTGGAAAATGATTTTATTCACAAAGTTATCCATTGGAGAAACCAGGAAAAAGGTTAGATTTCACCTTTCAGTGCTTGAAATTTATTTATTTTTATAATTCAAATTAATCACCGCCCATCTCCCCCAACGGGGGACTCTGCCGTGTGTGCTGTAAGAAACAAAACATTGCCAGGCCCCTCCCTATAAGAAGGGTGCTTCTATTTAAGACTCCAGGGGTACAAAACAAGGACCACCCCACTTACGCATTTCAGGTGCCTCTGATGAATTTTCTGGATGTGGTTTGAAATAAAGGAAACATTTTTTTTCCTTTCCTCTTCCTTGTGTCCCCTTTGCCTCATATTCAGAGACTAAAGTTTCTTAAGAATGTTTCCACTTCTGTACTTTTAGCTCTATCCTTTAAAGGATGTAGTTCAGCATTTCTGACTTTTTTTTCTGAACAGATCTGCTCTGGCTCTCGCTGGGTCTGTGAGAGAGGGTGGGAAGAGAGATAAAAAATAAGAATAAATGGTAGGAAAAACACAGGAGGTTTACATGTAGAAAAGGTATCATTTGGCTCACCATTCCACAGACTTCCATGAATGGAAAAAAAGATTATATAAATCATTATTAAATGTTACCTGGAAACTCCCAAGTTATTGCAAAATAGCATATACTGTACGAGAAACCAGTTATGGGATGCATTCCAAAAACAAGATTTAGTATTCTAAACATACAGTATCTCTTGGTAGGTTTTGTTACATACACATCGTAAGGTCAGAAAAGCTAAATCATGGATAAGTTGATATATTGTACTAAAGCCATGATTGTTGGAACCATGGTTTATTGAACAAATCTTGTTTCATGGAGTGTTAAGCTCTAAACCATCATTCAGAAATTACAGTAGCTGAGTTCATGCAAAATGCTAAGCCAAAAACTAACAAACCACAAAATGGTTTACCTGTACAATGTTTGAACCAAGAGATGGTTATAACTCAAACATTTTTTTTGAAAGATGTTCTCCTATAAAAACACATTCTTACATTTTGATTGCAAAGATGAGTGGATGGATGAAATCTATTACTTCTCCAATTAATTCTTAGCAGCTTACCTATCATTCAATACATTAAGTGTCCATAGAATAATATTAATAAAATAAAGGTAGAACTTGAAAAACTATAGATATCGCAAAATAGATGAAAAATTACAAAAACAATTAGATAGATAGATAGATAGATAGATAGATAGATAGATAGATAGATAGATAGATAGATAGATAGATAGATAGCTGGCCATAATCAAAGTTCTTCTAAATAACTCTTTTCAGCAGTTTCCCAAATGTCAATAAAGTGAAGGCTTATCATGTCTCCCTAGAAAGATATTCCATAATCCATGAGATCCAGTTTGGTCTAGTGGTTAAGGCACCAGGCTAGAAACCGGGAGACTGAGAGTTCTAGTCCCGCCTTAGGCATGAAAGCCGGCTGGGTGACCTTGGGCCAGTCACTCTCTTTCTCAGCCCTGGGAAGGAGCCAATAGCAAACCAGGAGACTGAGAGTTCTAGTTCCGCCTTCGGCATGAAAGCCGGCTGGGTGACCTTGGGCCAGTCTCTCTCTCTCAGCCCTAGGAAGGAGCCAATGGCAAACCAGGAGTCTGTGTGTTCTAGTCCCGCCTTAGGCATGAAAGCCGGCTGGGTGACCTTGGGCCTGTCACTCTCTCTCAGCCCAACTCACCTCACAGGGTTGCTGTTGTGGGGAAAATAGGAGGAGGGAGTATTAGGTATGTTTGCCGCCTTGAGTTATTTATAAAAATAATAAAGGCAGGATAGAAAATAAATAAATAAATAAAGCAGGCACAGTGACAGAGACACAGCGCCTGCAAGCCTTCATCCCCTTTACCTTGAGCTGGGCAACAAATAAAAGTTTGGCAGATAGAGTTTCTCACATCACAGCTTGTGGTTATCAAACCAAATAATGTATGGATGGACTAATGTAAGATGATGGACTAAGAATGGAAAAACCCAAGTTCAAGTTCACCCTAAGCCATAGAACAGTGTTTCTCAACCTTGGCAACTTTAAGATGTGTGGATGTTAACTCCCAGAATGGCTGGCTGGGGAATTCTGGGAGTTGGGAGTCCACACATCTTAAAGTTGCCAAGGTTGAGAAACACTGCCATAGAAACTGACTGGGAGTAAGGAACATACTGTAATGTGTCTTTCTCTGGACACTGAGGGAACTGCAGTGGAAGTCCCCCACTGGATACTGTGCATAATTGCAAAGTAGTATCTTTAATAGGCTGGCCATACTTCCTTGAGACAAAAATGGGACATTGGGATGGCAAAACGGGACGGGGTCTTATGTAATATTCCGTATTCATGAAAAAGACAGGGGTCCCCGCCACCCAGTCCACGCGATTGGCTCCTGCCTGCAAACCCCGCCCTCCAGTCTGCCCTCCTCTCCGCCACTCCGCTCTCCTTTGCCGCGCGCTGATAGGCAGGAGGGCTTCCTCTTCTGGGCTGCCTCCAATCAGCAGCTCTGGCTCGGATCCTCCTTCCACACCATTCCTGCCGGGTTTAAAAAATGGGACAAAATTGAGATTTTTATCAAAACGACGGGACGGTTGAAAAATGCTAAAAAAACAGGACTGTCCCGTTCAAAATGGGACGTATGGTCAGCCTAATCTTTAAAGGAGTGAAGCACACATACAGTTTCTGGGTTTCTTGCGCACCGCCACAGTGGCAGCGCTTCCGGGTTTCCCGCGCTTTTTCCGTTGGTGTGTTGCCAACGGCAAAAGTTTGGAAAGCCCTGCTCTAGCCCAGCCTTTCTCAACCTTTTGACCCTGAAGGAACCCTCGAAATATTTTTCAGGCCTCGGGGAACCCCTGCACATTCAGGCTCAAATGTGGTCAGAAGTTACCAAATTATTATATTTGTTTCATGTGTAGGCCTGTATACAAGTACTAACAGTGTTCTTAAACAAAATAATAAAGAATGAAACTTACCTCTTTAACGTGAAGTTGCCTGAATTTGAAATACTTTTTAAATAAATTGTAATCTCCCAGGGAACCCCTAGTGACCTCTCGCGGAACCCTAGGGTTCCATGGAACCCTGGTTGAGAAACCCTGATCTAGCCATTGTCCCATCTACACTCATGTCTGTAATTTCCTCAACTATGCTTGGTGACTGGCAGGGAGGGAGCAACAAAGTTATAACTGGACCTTGGTTACTCCAAAAGAATTGGGGGGAGGGGGGCAAGGCCTTATGGCATCTTGGCTTCAGGAGGGGGGAAATCCAAGGAGTCAAAAATTCTTGTCAATGGGAAAACACACTCATGCAGCATTTCCAGAAGGAATGCTGCAACATTGTTTCTGCAGAATTTCCTGTGAAGCAGCAGCTGAGCCCAAAGTTAATATGGCTTCTGGAAGCCTACTATATCATGAGAAGACAGAGTGCAGCACCGATTTAAGATTGGCCCAGTCTTGCACATGAGAGGAATCTATGGCAAATAAAGGGCTCTGCAACGCAGTTCCGTCTGTGTCCAGAGAAGGACACGTTACATTCCTTACTCCTAGGGAATGAAAGAAGATGCATTTTTGGAATGAAAGCAAGTTTTCAGCATCAGCAATATAACCCTGAGGCTGGGTTCATGCATTGCATTAAGCTGTGGCTTGTTTTAATTACGGTTGATTGTGTACGCCATAATGACTGGCTTCACACTGAATGCTAAGCCACAAATGATGGCTTATAAACGACAATGACTGGATTTACGCTAACAAATATTGTCCAAACCATACAATCATATTGAGGTTTCACACATTATATAAATTCAGCTTGAGAATTTGTCTTATGGTAGTGGTTTATGATGTAAACCAAATTCAGTTCACAGTTCTAAGATGGTTGAGTGAAACCATATTCACATATCACACTACGCCATGCTTTACTTCATCATAGTTTATTGAATAGATCAATTTTTATGTGTGTTTGCTCAATGTGTTAATCATAAATTATGGTTTATAAATCACAATGGTTGGTCCATACAACATATTTAAACAAAACTACGTTATGGCTTATGGTGATATATGAACTAATGAAATCTAAATTTTATTTCCACTTTGACTTTGCCTTCTTCAAGAAAGTGAAAACCAAGTCAAATCAGAGAGAATAGAAACAATGAATAGGATTTGTTGCTCTGTTCCAAATAAACTCAAATTACTGTAAGTTCAAATGAATCTCATTCCATTCCTGAAAACTATTGAATAAAGTCATTTTCACCTTGCCTTTTCCCCTTTGTTTTCTCTTTTTCCTGGATTTTTAAACCTTAAGTATATTTCAATCAAAAAACCTATTCTATACCTTTTCAGATCTGCTCTGTATTATTTAAAACCTAATAATGATTTGATCACAGTGAATGTATAGAATATATTTAAATGCATTCCACAGAAATAAAGACAGACAGAAAGAGGTTGTGGTTCATAGAAAAGAATAAGAAAGAATGGCAAACAAAATATATTCTCAGGCTGTAGGGAGAGGGATGTAGTATCATTTCTACTCAATACAGGGCCAAGTCAACAATCATTGCTTCAGTGTACATAATGGAAAGAAGTAAACTGACTTGATTACAGTGTTTACAGCCTACTGCAGAGCTTTCCAAACTGTGTGTCGCGACACAAAAGTGTGTCGCCACACACAGCATGGTGTGTCGCCACACCACCCGGAAGCGGCGGCGCGCGCGTGCACGGCGGCCGCCATGCACGTGCGCGCCGCCGCACGCCCCCCGCGCTGCCGCACGCCCACCTGCGCCGTCGCTGTGCGCGCACCGCCACTGCCGCTGGTGTGTCGCCAGCGGCAGCACTTTGGAAAGCCCTGGCCTACTGGAATGTGGTCAAAAGGAAATTATTTTTAAAAAGCATCAATTAACAATAAAGGACATATGGTGGAGGGATAGAACAGGGATAAGGATGGATAAATATTTAATGATCAAAAAATAGAAACTGGGCTCTAAATATAGCCTCAGACAATTGTGAAATATTAAGTATCAATAAGCTTACTGTAGCCATCCACATTTTAAATTTATGACTATGGCTGGTAATGCAGAAGGCTCATCTAGTTTGACAGATGAGAGAAGAGGTAGGACAAGTTATTTCTTCAACCTACTCCTCCTAATTCTATTTCCTTAATTTCCACCTTTCTACCCACCTAGCATGGAGGCCAAACTGTAGCACGGAATCTGTTCCTCAGCTTTTCCTCAACAACTAGCCACAGCTAAGTTATTTAATTTCTATCCTAGGAATGCTTCAGAAACTAGTTGTATTAAAGCATTGCACTAAGCCATGCTTTATTGGACAAATCATAAGTGGCTGGATTTGCAGAACATCCTAAACCAGAGCTTTCCAAACTTTTCATGTTGGTGACACTCTTTTTAGACATGCATCATTTCGCGACACACTCTTACAGCAGGGCATCATTTCGCGACACACTCTTACAGCAGGGCACAAGGCAGGCACTAGGACCTGCGCGGAATCACAACAGGTGTGGAGGCAGCAAGGCACAAGGCAGGCACTAGGACCTGCGCGGAATCCTGGCAGTCCTGGAGGCAGCAGCAGCTGCGACACACCCAGACACTGCAGCCGACACACTAACGTGTCCCAACACACAGTTTGGAAAGCTCTGTCCTAAACAATGCATAATACTTTAAAAACTATGGTGCCTGGGCATAAACAACATTCTAAGCCAAACAAGCAACAAATGGATTAGAGTGTTGCATTAACCCAGCCATTGACAGTGTTTACATAACACAACTGACCTAACCAGCAGCTCCCCAAGGAATACACTTACTCCTGATGCACCCTAAACCTGAGTATTCTTCAGTGCAATATACGCCCCATAATGGGAAGTGTAGTCCATCAGACCTTGCGCCTTAGCTCAAGGAACTGGGGTGTGTCCACAAGTGGCAGATAGGGGGAGAGCCTGCAGATATGCAGATAATCTGCAATATAAGCAGGATATATTCTATGGCCACAGTCCATGAGCAGCAGTGTCATCAGGATGTGATAAACTTTGGGGGAAAGGCAGTTCTACAAAACGCCACAGAAATCCAAAGATGGCCCTGTGACAGGGTGACTATGGTCCAACCCCATCTCCCTGGGTGCAGAGAGTGGTCCAGTCAGCACTAGCATTGGGCAAGATGAAATACATCAGATGGCTGATGACCAGGAAGCCATAGGCAAGGTTGCAGCAACTCTCTCAGCTGAAACACCATGAGGAAAATAGCAATGTCAAACTGCTTCTTCACATATGCCAAGAAAACTAATGGAAAAATGCTCAGCAAGACAGAACGTTGTGTTGGCAAAAGATGAGACGTCCCAGTCTGGAGGTAACTATTTGGCTACTGGAGAAGAGCAAACAGCTTTATCAAGAAGGCAGTATGACTGGATCAAAGTTTTTGGGAAGTCCAGTTGCTGATGTAGCCAGATTCAAAAGAAAAGCTGAGAGCTTATTGAAAACACTTAGGATGAGAACATAGAACATCTGCAGTATGAACCAAGGAATGCTGGATGTTGTTAAAGCAGAAATGACACGAACTAGGTTATAAATTCTAAGAGTAAGTGATTTAAAATGGACAGGAATGGGACATTCAAATTTTTATATTCTGGAAATGAAACTCACAGAAAAAAAAATGGAGTAGCAATTACTGTCCAAAAACATATGTATATGTGGAGTCCTTGGTGCTCTCTGAGCCTTGTTGTTTTCTTGCAGACATTTCATTGCCAGGCTAGGCAACATCCTCAGTGTGAAAAGGGAGTGGGACTTGCTCTCTGTTTATATACCCTGGCTTGTCCTGCTTGTGTTGGTGGGGGTGTTGTTCTCTCCTTGGTAGTTCCTTGATTGGGCTGTTGTTTGCTGCTTGGTTGATTGACTGAGTTAATAGTTCCTTGATTAAGGTATATTGTGCAGTTTGATTGTTCCTCTGGTGCTAATCCTGGTGTTAATCTTTGCATATCTGGGTGTTGATTGCTGGCAAGGAGGTGTTCTGGTCTTCTGTCTTTTCTATTGTCTCTTATGAATGGTATGTAAATGTTGTTTACCTCTATGTGTCTGTTAATGGCTGCTTTGTCTGAGTGCCAAGCTTCCAGGAATTCTCTAGCATTTTTGGATTTGGCTTGGTTTAAGATGCTCTCAGTTTCCCAGTTGAAAGTATGGTTGAGTCTGTCCATGTGTTGTGAGATTAAGGAGTTTTCATCATGTCTTCTGACTGCTAGTTGGTGTTCGTGGATGCATTCTGCTAATCTTCTGCCGGTCTGTCCTACATAGTGGCTGCTACAGTCATATGTATATGTATGTGTAATGGGATATAACTCAGTCAGTGACAGAATAATAATAATTCTAAAAGTAAAACAGGAGAGGGAGAAGTCAGGCATTCCTTGAACATCAAGAAAACACAGTTTATGTCAACTGTAAAAGAATTTAAGATAAACAATGAGACAATAGAAGTAGTTGACAGCTGCAGTTCTCTAGGCTCCAGAATTGAGAAAGATGGTGGGTTTGCAAAAGAGATTCAGAGACAAGGAGAAGTGGGCAAAAAGGCACTGAGGGACTCATGAAAGACTGAGACACTTGAATCAAGACACAAGCTAGAATGGTCAATTCAATGGTATTCCCTGTTATGATGTATGGATGTGAGGGATGCACTCTGCACAAGAGCAAGAAGAAGATTGACTCCTTTGAGCTCTGGTGCTGGAGAAGGCTGCTTTGCATTCCTTGGACAGCCAAGAGGACCAACCATTGAGTCCTAGAGGAAATCAAGCCAGAATGCTCATTGAAAGCAAGGATGCATCTATGGAAAAGATGATAATGCTGGCCAAGGTGGACAGAGGGAGAAAAAACTGACAGTGCATGAGGCAGATAGATGGAATACAAGCCACAGAAATGCACCTGCAAGAATTGTGCAATGCAGTGAGAGACAGGACATCTTGGAGAATTTTAATCCATAGCGTTACCAGGTATCGTTTATGACTCAATAGAGCATAACAACAACAACAACAACATATCAAATCCAACAGATCAGGGGAGAATGCCAGATTTGAAAATGTCAGGGCCAGAAAGCATTCTGACCTTTGGAATTATTAGATAATATTATTAGCGTGCTACTTACACAGTAATAGCAGTTTGCAGTAATAAATGTTATTTGAGATTCATATCAAGCCATATTGCCATTTGAAAGATGCAGGATGAAATTATTTCAGTCTCAATAATGGGAGGAAAATAAAATAAATGTTTTCTGGCATATACTGTAAATCACGAAAACAGCATGTGTACTTGGATAATTATCAACAAAATTGCACAAAGAATGGACCTGGCAGGATTAAGCTGTCTCCTTTTCCCCACCCATGTGACAGATCCAAACAAAGTTAACAGTGTAATGCTTAGCAGGTAAATGTGGGTAGGACTGCAATCTAATCCCGATAAATATAGATTTTGGTCAGTTTGTTTTACTTTTCCAGACATGTCGTAGAGACATTTCCCAAACAGTGCGGATTTTATTTCCTTGTGTTCAACTGACAGTTTTCTTTAAAAAAAATTATTGAGAATTTTAATTACAATAGTAAAAGCACGTACAAACTAAACTCAGAGAGAAAAAGAGAGAAAGAAAGAATAAAAAGTGCAAGGAAAGAAAAAGAAGAAAAAGAAGAAAGTACAATAAAGAAAAAGAAAAGAAATATTTAAAGACGTGACTTCTGATATTCATCACAAGTATAAACAAACTTAATAACTCTTCACCCCCTATAAGGTTACAAACAAATATCTCTTCTTCCCATAACCCGTCCCTTATCTATATGAAAATCCATAAATCATCAACTTTTCAGTCCTGGTGTCAGCAAAAAGTCCATAAAGGTTCCCAGAGCTTTATAGAAACATGTCTTATTTTAACCTTGGTCAAACAAACCAACTTTATATTCCTTCCTTTTACTTCTAACAATCGTGATCTTTAATTCATTCAGCTGTTGCTGTAGGATCTGATCTCTCTTCAATTTTTCTCTTTCCCATCCCAAAGGCTTCTTTGAGGTCTTTACAAAACCTCTTTTGTAAATTCAATAAAAAGTCCTTATCCAGGTTGTTCTCTTGGGTTATCATTTGTATTTCCACTTTAATCTTCAAAGCTATAACCAACTTCTTTTGTATATCCAGTAGAAAGTCCTTATCCAGATCATTCTTTTGGCTTGTCTATTGTATTTCCACTTTAGTTGTCTTCTCTGTCTTATAATCCACACTTCTTTTTTATTATCCAGTATTTCTGGTTCTAATATTTGTACATCGGGCAAAATTTATTTCACATCTGCCATTCCTTCATTAGCATCTTTTGGAAATAGTCTATCCATAGAAGCAGACCTCATTGCTGACAATGCAGCTGCTAATTTCCAATTTCTGAAATCTTAAAGTCTCAAATCTCTTTTATGACTTAGGATAGACAAAACAATTTAGTTCCCATGAAAGGCTGTTTATTTATATAAATATTACCAAAACCTTATAGTAAAAGTCCTAATATTCCACATTTGTCCCTTGTTTAAAACTTTCTTGGATCAAAATCTTATTTCCCCTTTTGTCGTTTTGTTGGGGTTTGATAAACCCAGGAATTTACTTCTAGATATAAATTATACAGAGAGGCTTGATTTCTAGGTAAAAGGTGAAATATTCTGCACAGTCACCCAATTAGCAGCCATTGTTGTAGGAATGATGTGTCATGTGTGACTCATTCAACAGGTGCTTAGAGTTAGGTTGGGTGTGGTGAATAACGAGAGTGACCTATAATGTGATTGGTCAGGTTCACTATATATACAGGGACATTCTCATTTCCCATTATTCCCATTTTACCTCGTGAAAGCTGTATCGTTGATGGTGTATCATTTGTTACTTGTGGAAGTGATCTGTAAATACGTATGTATATAAAGTAAATAGGATATTTGATATAACTTCTGTTTGGAGTCTATTTACTGCATAGTACGTGGATCACTGGTGCCTAGGAGAGAGGCAGGCCGCTCCATCTCCGCGCGCTCCCTCTGACACATTTATTTCCAATTCTTTAAATTCTTAAGCGTACAGTTAATTTTTCTTTTGTTTAATAATAATAATAATTTAATTTAATTTAATTTAATTTAATTTAATTTAATTTAATTTAATTTAATTTAATTTAATTTAATTTAATTTAATTTAAGAAAAATAATAATAATAGCTGCATTGGGTACCGGTTTGCTTCCGGGTACAATTCAAGGTGTTGGTTATCCGCTTTAAAGCCCTACATGGCATAGGACCAGGTTACCTGAGGAACTGTCTCATCCCCAGAACATCGACCCGTCCCACCCGATCAGCCAGAGAGGGCTTGCTGCGGACCCCATCGATTAAAGAGTTCCACCTAGCGGGGTCCAGGAAGTGGGCCTTCTCTGCAGTTGCGCCCGCCCTTTGGAATACCTTACCCCCGGAGCTGAGGCTGATTTCCTCGCTTCCAGCCTTCCGGAAAGGCTTAAAGACCTGGTTCTGCCGTCTTGCTTGGGAGGGAAACACCAACAGTTCCTCTTGGGGATGGCTGGTCCCTTGAAGCCTCCCAGTGTCTTATTTTAGCATTTCATCCTTGGAATTCATATTTTGTATTGTTGTAATTTTATATATTTTTAATTCTATTTTATTGTGCACCGCCCAGTTGGGGGAGATGGGCGGTAATATAAATCTAATAAATAATAATAATAATAATAATAATAATAATAATAATAATAATGATGATGGTAAACTCACCAGGTGGCTTCTCAAACTTGTTCCAAAGATCTCTAATAGCCTTAAGATACTTAAAATAGGCAATTTCCAAAATTGATTAGAAAGTGAGGTTAGCAAACCCAATGTCCTTTAAAACCCAATGTCCTTTAAAAGGCTCCGCTGCGATTGTGAGCATGATGGCTTCCCTTCACCTCCCAGCGCTCAAACCTGTGGGAGACTGCTGTCCTGCAGTCTCCTCATGAGGAGCAGCCATCTGGAGCACATGTGGGTAATCTTCCATCCTCTCCTTATCCTGAGAGGTTTTGTAGAACCGATCTACTCCGGTTCTTCAGTCTTTGCCATGGTCATCATCTCTGCTTTTTCAGAGACATACTAACTCACCATACCTCCCCCAGAAGTCTGTTCAATTGAGTTTTCTGTCCACAGCAGCACTGCAAAGTGGTATTATTCGATTTGCCAGTGCCAGAACAATTTTGATCACAATACGAGTCTTAATGACAGACACATGAGGGATTATATTCAAATGGAAAACAATTGATTGCTCTGAGTTACAGTGGGAGAAAAATAGCTTTCTTCCATTCTCTTTGTCAGAAAAGGAATATTTCACCATTGGGCTGTGTCCCTGTCCTGTATACATTAGTAAAGTAAAATAAAGCCTCTTTTGAGCAGAACTTGTTTCCTGACGATTTAATGCACACGTCCATGTCGTTTTGTCAAGCACAGTGCAGAAGGTTTATCCCGCCTTCTTCTGCGATTTGTTTTTGTTTTCTTTTTAAACTTTCTAATCTAGCCTGCAGTTCTGGGATTTCCTGGCTATAAACCATCCAAGTATGAACTGGTCCTGACCCTGCTTAACTTCTAAATCCAGACAATGTGCTGCCAGATGCTGCCCCCTGGTCATTCAGCTCCCTGGACTGTGTCCTGCTGGGCTTCCCCATCTCCTTCAGCTGGAAGCCTATTTGTGCATCTTTTGCATGGAGAGCTGTCACTGAAATAAATGACGGATTCACCGTTTCCCTCTGGAATGAAAATCTGGGCGTTCCGGCCACTGGTGGAGCTCTTCTAAACTGAAGAGGCAACTTGCTCAGGGTTTGGGAAACTGAATTTGGCTTTTCAAACAATTGCATCTAAGGGAAAATTGGATCAAGCACATTTTTAATGTCTGTGGCAGGTGCTTGAAGCAATTGCCACTATCAACTGACACCTTCCTCCTCCTTTTCACATTATAAAAATGAGATAAAATCTTAAACTGAATAAAAATGAATACATACTTGTCCTGCATTTGAAAATCGAATGTCTCCACCTGCTAAACACTAAGAACGGCAACTGGAATCCTTTCAAGATCTTATAGTCAGTTATGCATCGGAACAGGATGTACCGTTCCTGCACAACTGCTGTTTCTAAGCCTGCCCTTGTTGTTGCTCCTCTGATTCAGTCTACACAGTGAATATATCTTGAGAGTGACTCAGTGATGGCTACTTGAACCCTAAGGCTGAACAGGATATTGATGAAAAGGTTTTCTAAAAAAAAGAAGGGCATGTGAGGGGAAAGGAAGGAATGCAGCAATATTTTCCTTGGAAAGAGGGAAAGACCCTGAAAGTTGATATAAAGAAGAAAGTTTACGAGGCATTGGTGGTCCACAAATGTGCATGCTGTTTTGTGTGAAATATTGTGCACACACACGAATACATATACACATAGTAGATTTTTGGTGAATCAGAGGTTGCTACATCATATGCTTCACCCACCTCTTTTGCACTGTTTCCTCATACTGCAAATACATGGGCTCATATCCTTCTCTTTGTTTCCCCCTTCCAGTCAGTGTATATTGGTAAATACGCTTCTCAGATAAATAACCCATTCAGAGGTAGGTGCTGTTCTAAAGCCAACTTAGTAATCTCAAAACAATATAATCAATCAACATCTTCCATGAAGAAAAACTGTTCTTACAAAACAGCCGTTCTTTTATTATGACATTTTCCTTCCTTCCTTCCTTCCTTCCTTCCTTCCTTCCTTCCTTCCTTCCTTCCTTCCTTCCTTCCTTCCTTCCTTCCTTCCTTCCCCTGTCCTGTCCTGTCCTGTCCTGTCCTGTCCCAGATTTCAAACTCACACACAAACAGTTCTTAGGTGAGAATAGCAATTTATTCAATTTACTCAAGGCTGAGTAGATAACAGCAGACAAGGAAAGGTATGTAAATCAAAACAGTGTCTCTGGGAAAGAAAGCTTGTTACCCTTGATATCCTTCCAGAAGGCCCTCAAAACAAGGCTGTGTCAGTAGGCTTGGGGAATCTCATGGAAATGGTGATCTAATGAAATGGCTGCATTGCTTTTAATATCAATCTTCTCTACTGTCTTGCTATTAATAATATTGTTGATGTTTTTAATTGTACTTGCTTTAATATTTTGATTTTATGATTGTTTTTTATTCTGTGCTGCCTAGAGTCACATTTCTGTGAGATGGTCAGCTATATAAATATGATAAGAAAGCAAAGCAAAGCAAAGCAAAGCAAAGCAAAGCAAAGCAAAGCAAAGCAAAGCAAAGCAAAGCAAAGCAAAGCAAAGCAAAGCAAAGCAAAGCTGCCTGGGTAGTTTTGCTTTCAACAGGAATGCACAGATGAGAAGTCAAAATCCAGTCCGAAGTTCAGAGAGCCAAGTCAGGTTTGTCAGCCAGCCCAAAGGTCAGGGTTTCTGACAAAGCAGGATTCACAGGAATGACAAATCAGAGCAGGAGATCAGAGGGTTGTTTCCAACAGAGAAACATGGGTCAGGATTGCCTCTTCAGGCTGCAGCCAGCTATCTTCAAGGAGCCTCATTGAGCATCTTTGCTCTGCTCTCCGCTCTACACACCAAGGCCGAGGGCTTGGGGGCCATACCTCATCATCTGACTGCTCCAGCTATTCTGATGATGCCTGTGTTTGATCAGCCTCAGGTGATTCCTGGTGTTGTGTTTCCTGAGGCTGACATTCCATGGGTTCAGCTGGAGTAGCTTCTTCAGAGTCAGAGTCATGGGTACATTGAAAAGGTTCATGTACCCTCCAAGCTAAGTTCTCTTAACTGCTGACCCTCATCTTCCCAGAGTTGCCAACCATTACAACTTTCTTACAGCTATTGACCTCCAGACTTCTCCTGGCCAGCAAACTTCAATTTCCACTGGCCACCAGTTGTCACCTTAGTTCTCAGCTCTCCTGTCCCCTCTTTTTACATCACCACTCATTCCCTATCTCAGAGCTTTCCAAACTTTTCATGTTGGTGACAGACTTTTTAGACATGCATCATTTCGCGACACTCTTACAGCAGGGCATCATTTCGCGACACACTCTTACAGCAGGGCACAAGGTAGGCACTAGGACCTGTGCGGAATCACAGCAGGTTTGGAGGCAGCAAGGCACAAGGCAGGCACTAGGACCTGTGTGGAATCCTGGCAGGGCTCGGAGGCAGTAGCAGCAGCAGCCGCGACACACCCAGACACTGCAGCTGACACACTAACGTGTCCCGACACAGTTTGGAAAGCTCTGAGATAGATAGATAGATAGATAGATAGATAGATAGACAGACAGACAGACAGACAGACAGACAGACAGACACACTCACACACACACACACACACACACACACGTAAGTACCTTTGTTATGCTTCAATCTCTAGTTACAGAGAGAACTTCCAGTGGTCATTTCATATTTTGAGTTTCTTTCAACTGAGAATTTGTCATTTTATTAACAAACGTCTCTCCTACATTTCTAGATATAATACACCTTCATATTTAATAAGAAATAATTCCACTCAAAAAGCATTAAAAAATAAATTATTGAAGTTTCTTGCAATATCTAATGCTCCTTCCTTCCTTCCTTCCTTCCTTCCTTCCTTCCTTCCTTCCTTCCTTCCTTCCTTCTTCTTTCACTGCACCATCTCCCCCATAGGGGACTCTGGGCGGTTGTGTAATGTAATGCACACAAGTAACCAGTCTTCCTTCATAGCTGTTGCATTATAGATTAGAATAATAACTTGGATATATGTATATGTGGATTGTTATATCTAGCTATATCTTACAGCAGGGTACAAGGCAGGCACTAGGACCTGTGCAGAATCACAGCAGGTTTGGAGGCAGCCAGGCACAAGGCAGGCACTAGGACCTGCGCGGAATCCTGGCAGGGCAGGTTTGGAGGCAGCCAGGCACAAGGCAGGCACTAGGACCTGCGCAGAATCCTGGCAGGGCTCGGAGGCAGCAGCAGCTGCAACACACCCAGACACTGCAGCCAATGCACTAATGTGTCGCGACACACAGTTTGGAAAGCTCTGCCCTATCTATTCCCTTTATCTCCCTTCTTTCCTTTTCCTCTTTCATTTTCAAACCAAACAGTCCCCTTTCTGCTACCTAATGACTGGCAAAAACCATTCCCCAGTGTCCCAGAGTCAACCAATGGTTGAAATTTATGGGATACTTTTGTCTTTCACTATAATTTATTTATGTATAACATGTATATGCCAACCAGCAGCATATATCATATATACGTATAGATAGTATGTGTACCCACCAACAATATTCCAAACAGGCTAACACAATAAAATAATAGATGCTGCAGTAACCATTCAACAAGAATCTTTCCTAAATAAGGGGATAATATAGGAAACTGCCTTATATTGATCTGCCTAGCTCAATATTATGGTTAATGACTGGGTTTAGCACATCATGCTAAGCCATGGTTTGTTTAATAATGATTAGCTTGGTTTATGTGCTATGCTATTCCAAAATCAAACAAATTGTATTATGGTGTAGTCTTATGAATTAAGCTCACTATTGATTGAAAGCTGTTGTCCAGGATTTCAGACCTGATTTTTCCTTAGTCCTACCTAGAGATCCTGGAGATTGAACCTGGGACCTTTTCCATTCTGAGTTCTTTGCTCTATTCTGGGTGTTTAGCTACAGCTACTCCTCATTTCCCCCTTTCAATTATTTTCTTTATTTTCCTGGATATTCCCAACAAGACAGGCCTCACTCTGCAGAGAGTTCTGCCAGGAAAGCACTCTAGTATAGAAGAATTAGTGCTTCATTGTCTCCCAGGACCAGCCCCCCAATATTTTGCTGCCTAAAGCAAAAGGTAAAAGGTTGCTCTTCCTCATTCCACATATAAAAGCCAAGTCAAGGACAGTTGATCCTAACTTAAACATTGGCAATGGAACCTTGTAGGAGGAGAGCTGTGTTAGTCTGTGATGGCAAAAAATCAGAGCAGATCACAATAGCTTATACCCTTTATTTTTTTTTTTATTTTTTTTTTTTATCCTGCCTTTATTATTTTTAGAAATAACTCAAGGCAGGGAACATACCTAATACTCCTTCTTCCTCCTATTTTCCCCACAACAACAACCCTGTGAGGTGAGTTGGGCTGAGAGACAGGGACTGGCCCAAGGTCACCCAGCCGGCTTTCGTGCCTAAGGCAGGACTAGAACTCACAGTCTCCTGGTTTCTAGCCTGGAGCCTAGTCAGAAAAGATGCTGTCAGACTCCTGATTTTTGGCAATTGAACAGTATCCTCAGTCACATCTAAAGGCAGATCCATCCTCACAGGTGACCACAGCAAACTGGAATTGGGTCAACATAACAACACAGGCATGTCATGATGCAAACCCTGTCTTTGCACCCAGCTCCCCTTATCCCCCCCCCACTTAGACAACCATGTCAAGTGTTCAACACATAGCAACTGCCTCACTGGATACCATGCCTAATGGAAGAGCCAGGACTGGACATATTTTACCTCCAATAGCAGCTGCACCTCTGGACAGAGCTGCCTTTCACTTCCCTGGCACAAGCAGAAAAGACTGAAGTAAGCAGAGCTTTATTCAATGAGAAAGTGAGTTACAGCCTTGATAGCTATTAGTTAACATGACAGCCCTTTGGACCAGATGGGAAATATGAATATCAATTGCTGGACAACAACAGCAAGAGTGGGCTTATATCTTAAATGTTTATTGATGTGGGCCAGAGGCTCCCAGTAGAACATTACAGGAAGCACAGTCCTGGATTAGATAAAAGGAGGGGTGGGTGGGCAAAGGGCTTGATTTCAATTCTTTGGGAGAGATCCACAGGATCAGCCCTCTTCTTTTGCGCTGGGCTAAAGCAGAACACCTACACGTGGTAAAGTGTGAGTATTAAAAATACCCCTATCCCCAAATACCTCTGTTTGGAAGTACTAATTACTAATTAGACCAGAGCTTTCCAAACTTTTCATGTTGGTGACACACTTTTTAGACATGCATCATTTCACAACACACTCTTACAGCAGGGCATCATTTCGTGACACACTCTTACAGCAGGGCACAAGGCAGGCACTAGGACCTGTGTGGAATCACAGCAGGTTTGGAGGCAGCAAGGCACAAGGCAGGCACTAGGACCTGTGCAGAATCCTGGCAGGGCAGGTTTGGAGGCAGCAAGGCACAAGGCAGGCATTAGGACCTGCACGGAATCACAGCAGGTTTGGAGGCAGCAAGGCACAAGGCAGGCACTATGACCTGCACGGAATCACAGCAGGTTTGCAGGCAACAAGGCACAAGGCAGGCACTAGGACCTGTGCAGAATCACAGCAGGTTTGCAGGCAGCAAGGCACAAGGCAGGCACTAGGACCTGTGCAGAATCACAGCAGGTTTGGAGGCAGCAAGGCACTAGGACCTGCGCAGAATCCCAGCAGGGCAGGTTTGGAGGCAGCAAGGCACAAGGCAGGCACTAGGACCTGCATGGAATCCTGGCAGGGCTTGGAGGCAGCAGCAGCCATGACATATCCAGACACTGCAGTCGACACACTAACGTGTCGCGACACACAGTTTGGAAAGCTCTGAATTAGTAATATTGTCTGGGAGCAGTAATTCAGAAAGACAATGCAGATGTTTCCATAGACAACCTTATGTTAAGGGGTAGTTTACAGATAAATCACAACACGTGCTGTCTCAGACTAGAGTACCCTGGGTTACTTTTACTCATACCAATTTATTAGGAGATATATCTCTGAGTTTTGACTGGTTGGAAGCTACTATGATCAGATTCCTATTTTATGCCACAGTGACAGGTATATCGAGGTGAACTGAATGTGAAGATATGGTTTTCATCATAAGGAGAAGAGATTGCTCTTTTACTATGTTTGGATGGATGGATGGATGGATGGATGGATGGATGGATGGATGGATAGATAGATACAGTAGATACAGTAGATACAGTAGTTAGACAGATAGATATTTTAACCTGTTCAATTGGGTCCAATTCTCAGAGACTGCCTGGACAAGTCCCTGCAGTTTTCTTGGCAAGGTTTTCAGAAGTGGTTTGCCATTGCCTGCTTCCTAGGGCTGAGAGAGAGTGACTGGCCCAAGGTCACCCAGCTGGCTTTGTGCCTAAGGCAGGACTAGAACTCGTGGTCTCCTGGTTTCTAGCCTGATGCCTTAACCACTAGACCAAACTGGCTCTTTGCATGTGTGTGTGTTTGTGTGTCTGTGTCTGTGTCTGTGTGTCTGTGTCTGTGTGTCTGTGCCTGTGTCCAAAAGGTAGCATCCTTCAGGAATAACTTTTAGCAAAATCCTCCTTTCTCAAATGTTGCCTTCACTTTGGGAGCAATGAAAGGGCAGATATCAAAGGAAGGTTGGTAGATGTTGCCATAATTAATGAGGAAAAAGTGCTGAGATGCTGTAATATCAAAGCCAAGATTAATTGGAGCATGATGGTCACACAGAACAACATGGCAAGCACAGAAAGACCATCTGAAATTTGCAGGCATTTTGACCCTTTCAGATTTTCATGGGATTTAGAAGAGCTAAACTTACATGCCAAGCATAACTATGAGAATATCTATCTATCATCTATCTATCTATCTATCTATCTATCTATCTATCTATCTATCTCACAATGCTAAATCTAGAGTTGGACTGGTTCGAAGATTCAGAGGAATTATTCAGGAAAGATAACAACTATACAATATCAAAAAATGAGGGAGGGAGGGAGAGAGAGGCTCAACTTACAACTTGCAGGCCTCAAGAAATGCCCCTTATTACTTCAAACGCAATGACCTAAAAATCAGTTATTGGTATGGAATTCAGTTCCAAACAAGTGCTGTCTACAGCACAGAATGAGTCTTCACAATAATTTATGACAGTGAAAACATACTGCTCAATGATTCTTCTATGGCAATGGTTCCTTGTGAGGGGAATTCTGTGCAGTCATATACTATAAAGCAATCACTGTTTGAATCCAGTGAGTGTGAGGCATGTGTCAGAAACAAGTTTCTTTGTGCAAATCACTCCCTGGTTTGCCTGTCCACGTGGTAGACGCCAAACTGTAGTGTGGTGAGTTGTTCTTCCAGTATTGCTGTCCTGCAATTTCTCTCCAGATGTAGGACGGGAACTGTCCAGCTTAATAGTGCTGAACCTGAGCTTGGGTCAGTGGATACGGTTTCATTTCTGTCCTTCTTCCGTAAGTGCTGCCAATGAAAAAAACACCAGCCGTCTCTTTTGTAAAGAACTATACTTTGGGGAAGTAACTAAAATTTAGTAAAATGTGTAAATCTGGCCACATGAAAGGATTTTCAAAACATAACCAAAGCTGATAATGAATGTCATGGCTTTGTTACAGAAATCTTTGTGTCCATTGATCTGCACCAAAACAACATTTTACAATTCAGGGCATTTATGACTTCAACAAATTGGTGCCCTCCAGATTAATTCAACGTTGTCTTCCATATTTCCCAATAAACATAGTTGTTTTGTGCATGCTGTGGCAATTATAGAAGTTGAAGTGTAATACACCTGGCTGCTTTATTATAAGAAAATGTAATTTTAATGTGAAGCTTTAGGTTATAATCCACTGAAAATGTTACTGAGGTTGACCATGGGATAACCTTTTAAACATTACTTCAATGTTTCTGAATCAATGACACTGTCTTTTTTCTGATGCTATTCCAGTAATTTAGGGAAGCTGTCACGGAAATATAAATTATGCTATGCCATAAAAGTAATCCCCACCCTCCATCACATGCACATTAGGGGTATTACTGGAAAATTGTGATCATTTTTATTAGTTCCAGTTAGCAGCCTATTTTTTGTGTTTTGCATCAGCTGTCTTTTCAGAACTATGTTCAAAAGGCAATCCCATGTAGGGGAACTTAAGTTCTTTCTGTTCCAAAACTTTACAGCATAGCTTTCCAAACTGTGTGTCGTGACACATTAGTGTGTCACGACAAAACCCGGAACTGCTGATGGCGTGTCGCCACCACCCCTGCGGCAGCGCGCGCAGCAATGGTGGTGGTGCGCGCGGCGGCAGCAGCAACGGCAGCAGCGCGCCATCAGTGCTTCCGGGTTTTAGTGCAAAACACGAGGCTGCCACCACTGCCACCGCCACTGTGCGCGCTGCCACTGCTGCGCGCGCCCCCACACTGCCACCGCCGTTGGTGTGTCGCCAACGGCGGGAGTTTGGAAAGCACTGCTCTACAGAGAGATCCATTGGAGGAACTTTTAAACAGCTTTATTTTTTATCACTTCATTTTAATGTCTTACCAATTCTGGTTGATGACTTCACCATGCTAATTTCGTTATTGTTTTACCAGCAGTTTTCTACCACTGAGAATTGGCCTTCTGGAAAAATTCATAAACAACATTCTCAGTCACATCCTCCCCTTGAACTTACTATGAACATATTACTGAACATATTGTACCTAATGCACAAGGGAATAGCTCAAACTGATGCATCCAGAAATAACAAATGTGTATGTTTGATAAACAAAAAACAAATTGTAAAAAGTACTGTACATGCTAAAGTAGAGGAAGTAGGAGAAATACACAATAAGCTTACTGATATCCATAATCACCCAATAAAGAGGTCCACAGTTTGAGGAAAGCTAGTGCAAACAATGAGGTCAGGTTTATAATCTCTCTCCCAGGTGCCAATAAAACAGGTGAGTGCAGCCTGCAAGCTCTATTTGTCCTAAACCTAATTTTTTGAGTTCCCCAGGGAACCTTTCATAGCATACTGCCAAAATCCAGTTGAGTCCAGTTTGTATCATTATATGTTATGCGGACTATTTCTAGCCTATGGTCTAAGGATGGGGTTCTTCTGAACATTGTCACTGTAAACATTCCTGAAAGAGTGGGCCATTCAGGGTACCTAAGGCAAGTTTTGTAATGGTATGTGGGAATGACCTTGGGAGACAGAAGGAACAGCCACATACTAGGCAACTGTCAGACAAGCAGCAGCTGAGTCCACAGAACGAATGGGGGCATGGCAAATGTCTTAGAAGGAACCCTCTCTCATTTTGACTTCCGGGGGTTGGACTGAGTGGAGCGACGAACCGAGGCTCTCAGCCTCGATTCCACGGCTTGCCGTTTGCGGCGATTTCAAGAAAAATTGCCGAAAAATCACCCTCGAAGAGAGGGTGAGCAGAAGATTGCTCACAAGGGTCGCTGGATTCGCTGCTCTCTTCCGACCCCCGTATTTCCATCACGGGGGAAGGGAGATTGGAGCGGTGAAAGGTGACTGGAATTTACATGAAGCTCTGCGGAAGCCGTGAATCTAGAAAAGATAAGTAGCTCCTCATCCAACCTTTTAGATGCACCTTTTATTTTTAAATATTATTTTTCCTATTAAGCTCTAAGATTTATCTCTGGACTTGATCTATAATTGCTGGAGTTTTACTTCTTTCTTGTCAAAGGATGGTAAACTGGTGGGAATGGAAAGCTAATTGACTTTGCCACAAACGAAAGAGATTTTCCTTTTACTTTTTACTTTGACTTAAGTTTCCTATCTATTGGTAATTGAATGCATTTTTATTTTGGAATTATTTTATTTGGATTTTGATTTTATATGGAATAAATAATATTTTGCCTTTTATGTTTTTTTGGTGATTATTGCCAGGAAAAGAACTTTCCTCTTTTTCTTTTTATTAGCCCTCTTTTAAATGCTTATGCTTTGTTTGGACCTTCTTTTTTATATATAGAAATCTGATTGTTTAATATGTACTTTGGGTGAAAAAAGCTATTTGGATTATTGCAGCCTTTTTTAATATATTTTATATAATTTTTTTTCCTCAGTTACTTTTGGTTGGATTCAAGAGTTACAAGTGGGCGTGTGAAACCTTGGAATTGTTTATTGTTTCCATTATTATTTTGACTACAGTAGAAAAAAGTTTCCATTTGCCTTTTTATCTCTTGTTCTTGAAATTACATGGACTTACATATCTAATGGATTACAAATGAATTATGATGACAATTATTTTTAAAGGACTGTTTTTGCCTTTTGTATGGATTACAATCCTGGTGTTATGACAATTATTTTTTAAAGGATTGTTTTTATTTTTAGTACTTCTTTACTCCCTCCTTTTTGTAAACAACTATTGCAACAGCTATTACCTCTCTCCTTTTTTTTTAATTTCTCCATCTCCCCTCTTTCCTTTTTCTTTTACAGGAGTATTATCTACATTATGACGAATATGGCTTTGAGGATGAAGAGAAACGAAGAGAAAGAAAAAGAAACTGGAAGTGCATCTATGGAAGTTCCACCAAAAGAAGAAAAAAAAATTCTGGATGCAATTCTGGATGCAATTACTTTATTAAATAAAAAAATGGAAAACTCATTTATAAACTTGGGTCAACAAATCAACAAACAGATGGAAAATTTATTTACTTTAGAAAAAAAGATGGACAAAAAGATGGACTTATTGGGACAACAAGCAGTTAAGAAGAGGGAAGAGACGAAAGAAGAACCAACCCAGGAAATACAACAGGAATTTAAAAAAGAAGTGCAGATAGTTAAGGAAGTGGTCAATACCTTATCAGGGGAATTTAAAGAGATGCAAGGCCAGATGCAGAAATTAGACATTAACTCAGAAAGTTTCATTAAACAAGTTGAATATGACTTAGATATTATTGCCTTAGCAGAAATGATAGAAAAAGAACATATTTGGAGATTGAGTGCATCCGTAGAACAATTAAATGAAAAAGCAAGAGAAAGGATTGTTTTTGAATTAGTTAAATTCTTAGAAATGAGATAACATGATTTGGATTTGGAAATAGATAAAACTTTTAGAGCTAATTCATGGTATGCTAGAGAAAAGAAAGTGCTTAAAGGGCAAAAGTTAAGGATAATCTCTACTTTAAAAGTAAAAACATTTTTAGAGAAATACAAGACAGATATGAGGGATGCACCAGGAGAACGTAAGAAGCATTACATAGATAGAAGTAAGAAATAGAGATAAATGATTTACAAGGACTTCTTAAAAATTGGGGTAAATTAGATTTTACCAATGATATAAGATTGAATGTTAAAATTGATGGATTGGCAGAAAACGATAAATTGACATGTTTATTAGAAGAAAATTCAAATTATTATTTTATTAAGGAGTGGAGACTATTGTGGACTATCTGCAACATACAGGGGGGATAAAGCCTTTATGGGGTTTTGAAGATTAAAATATATATTATTACTTTTTAAAGAGTGGAAACCATCGAAGGACTATTTGTAAAATGCAGGAGGGGCAAAGCTTATATGGGGATTTGAAGATTAAAATATATATAAACTGATATATTAGACACTTTCTTAAAGAGTGGAAACCATTAACGGACTATTTGCAAAATGCAGGAGGGGCAAAGTTTATATGGGGATTTGAAGATTAAAATATATATAAACTGATATATTAGACAAGAAATGTTTTTTAATGTTATATATAGACCTAGCATGTAAGATAAACTTTTTAAATTACTATGACCAGGGATAAATCGGAAGTTGACTAATTTCTATGTTTCATCTTTTTCTTTTTTTCTTTACTTTACTACACCTTTTTTCTTCTTTCCTTGATTTGTATTTCTATTTCTTTTTCCGTTTCCAACTTTTATCTATGTATATTTAAAATTCAATAAAATATATTAAAAAAAAAAAAGAAGGAACCCTCTCTAGTTTCTTAGAAGGAGAGCGGGGAGAGATGTACTTTCAGACTTGCAAGATTCTGTTAAGGTAATCTTACAATAAAGACAGAACTAAAACTCCTGGGTGTGCTTCTTGTATGGACTACCTCGCAGGGCTGGCAGGTTTTGAACTGTGTTTATATCAATCTTTTACATCTTGAGGAAGTTCTTTCATTAAGTTGTACAATTCCCTCTGCTATTTTTAAGACCTTCCATGTTGTGCTATGCTGCCTTATTGTGATGGTGAGTGTTCCTGGGAGGGATGAACAAGAATGCTGAAAGTATACACCAAGTGTATATACTCTTAGAAGTCACCCAAGGCATGCCTAGCTAAAACAGTCAGGCACCTATATTGGACAGCAGTAATATAGGAAGATGCTGAAGATGGGGGATAACTTGAGTGACAATGGCAAAGGCATCATTTCATACTATGTGAGAGAAGGCAATGGTAAACCACTCCTGTATTTTACGAATGAAACTACATGGATAAACAATATAAGGTGACTGATGATATAGTACCAGATGATAGGCCCCTCAGGTCAGATGGCCCTCAATATTCCTCAATATCTATTGAGGAAGACCTGAAGATCTTTTGGAGCACTAATGGTATTTTATGACATGACTAGATTAAAGCCTTTGGGATGTCTAGTTGCTGATGTTGCTATTCAGGAAAAGAAAATCTGAAGGTTCAAAGGCAGAATTAAAGGGGGAACATGGAATGTAAGAAGCACAAACATGAGAAAGCTCAAAAAAGCAAAAGATGAAATGAATCGACTGCACATTGACATCTTAGGCATCAGCAAATTGAGAAGGATTGGAATTGAACCCTTTCAGTCAGAGGCGACATTGTTTACTTCTCAGGACAGGAAAAACAAGAAGGAAATGTGTTGCTTTCATAGTCAGGAAGGATATAGCAAATATAGTACTTAAGCACAATGCAGTCATTGACCAAATAATATCATTAGACTTTGCAGACAATCCTTTAATATGACAGTTATCCAAGTTCATCCTCCAACCACACATGCAGAAGAAGATGAGGTTGGTGAGTTTTATGGACAAGCTCAATCCGAAATCAACAGAACGTGCAAGCAACAAGATGTGCTGCTTGTGATTGAAGATCAGAATTCCAAAGTTGGAAATATGTCTATGAAGGTTCTCAGTCATCCAGGTGGAATTGTCTGTAGCTTGAATCATGTCAACTGGATTTCTATTTTCTCAGTGGAAACGTTTCGCTCCTTATCCAAGGAGCTTCTTCAGTCTGAGCAAAGTTAGTAAGGGAATCCTTAAATATGTTTCTAGGTGGCTGTGTGACCTAGCACCTGGGGCTAGGTCATGGTTATTTTGAGATGTTATTTCTAAGTCCCTTTATCATCTAAAGGAGGATCGTTAAGATTACCATGCTGTTGTTGAGATTGCGAAATGGTCTTAATCTTCCTAGGCACAGAAGACAAAGCAGGAAGGAAAATAGGGGAAAGATTGTGCCTGAGGCCCCCACCTCTATTCAAGGAAGGATTTTCCAAGTTGGCATAAATGGATTCCTTGACCCCTCTCTCAAACCACCTATCTTCTCTGTCTAAAATGTGAACATTTATGTCCTCAATTATTTTCCTTTAGATGAAGATAAACTGCTGACTCTGGTCCTGTGGTGTTACTTCTCCTGTGTTGGGCCATCCTCCTGTACAAAGGTTGTTTGGTTTCTCCAATGTAGAGTTCAGAGCACTCCTCACTGCACTGGATTGCATAAACTACATTGCTTTTCTTGTGTTTTGGAGTTTGATCTTTGGGGTGTACAAGCCTCTGTCTCAGTGTGTTGGTGGGTTTGAAATATACAGGTATGTGGTGTTTGCCAAATATCCTTTTTATCTTTTCAGACACGCCAGCCATGTAAGGAATGACCAGGTTCTTCCGTTTACTCTGAGTCTCAGCCCTATCTGTCGCTGTTTTAGGTCTGGTAGACTTAGATTTAGTGAAGGCCCAATTTGGATATCCACAGGCCTTCAGAGCTGTTCTCAGGTGCTGATTTTCATTCTTTTTGGAATCCATGGAGGTGGGGATGGTTTCTGCTCTGTGTGACAATGTCCTGATGACTCCTAGTTTGTGCTGCAGTGGATGGTGGGAGTCAAACATCAGATATTGATCTGTGTGTGTGGGTTTCCTGTAGATCCCTATTTCTCACTTGCCACCGGTCCCAATGAGGACTTCACAGTCTAGGAATGCCAGTTTGTTGTCCTTGGTGTCTTCTCTGGTGAACCTAATGTTGGCATCTATAGTGTTTATATGGTCCGTGAAAGCCTGTACTTCCTGGGCCTTGATTTTGACCCAGGTGTCATCCACATACCTAAACCAGTGGGTGGGCACCGTTCCCTGGAATGTGTTGAGTGCTTTCTTCTCCACTTCTTCCATGTATAAATTGGCCACAATGGGTGACACAGGAGAACCCATGGCACAGCCGTGTTTTTGTCAAAAAAACAGACAAAAAAAACCTTAGTTGAACTGTATGGCCTTGGAATCAGAAATGAAGCAGGAGAACAAGGAATTTCTGGAAATCCAATTATTTCTTCATTGCTAACGCATTCATCACTAAACCAAAACAACACCTATATACTGCAATACTGCAATTTGAGTTACTGCAATACTAACTTGATTATTGGTTTGCTGGTCCATAGCCTAGCCAGCCCTAGACAGGACAGTTGCCAAGTCTGTATCTGTGTCCAAGTGACTTTCTCCGCATATTTACCTTGGAGTAAACCCTACTGAACTCCTGAAAGCAGACATACAGTATATACGTTTGCAGTGTAACTTTCATTTAAAGTCTACTGTCTCCTGCCCTCCTTTTCCAGTTGTGTTCAGTTCTGTCCGTATGCCAGCATAACCAATATTACTTTAAAAAGTTTCGGTACCTCCACTGCTTAATATGCATCCCCAAATTTCTAGAGAAAGTGAACAGAAGTGGTGCTGCTGTGAGTTCACTTACACTTATATCTCTGGTTTTAAAGTACCTATTCCCAATGAAGGAAAAACTGGATGAGTAATTAGCCTATACAAGAAATGGTGGGGTGAGGTGGAGACAAAAGTATTGATATGCTGATGTTGCAGCACCTATATTAACTTCCAGAGATTAATGATTTTCAGCACAAACACTGATGAACAGCTCCTTAGAATTTCAAAGGGTATTCTCCTAAAACAAACACGCTTATCTTGATTTATATCTAGTTGATATAAATCCACTAGAATTTCCATTTGTGCCAGGAATTACAAATGAATTTAACGTTTTCAGTGAGCAAGCAATATAAAAAAAATGATAAAACAAATAAAGAAATTGTACCAGACTGCCTGGTCTGTCATAGCAATCAACAGGAATTTATCTAAGTGCTTGAAATGCTTACTGTTAGCAGAGGCACAGTCACACGGAAAGCATTTAGAAATGCAGCTGATATAATAGCAGAACAATTACCAACTGAAATTTCAGTAGAGCAAGGACAGACTTTTTCTCATAGACCTTATACCAGAGCTTTCCAAACTTTTCATGTTGGTGACACACTCTTACAGCAGGGCATCATTTCGCAACACACTCTTACAGCAGGTCATAATTTCGTGACACACTCTTACAGCAGGGCACAAGGCAGGCACCAGGACCTGCGCGGAATCACAGCAGGTTTGGAGGCAGCCAGGCACAAGGCAGGCACTAGGACCTGCGTGGAAGCCAGGAGGCAGCAGCAGCCGCGACACGCCCAGACACTGCAGCCGACACACTAACGTGTCCCGACACACAGTTTGGAAAGCTCTGCCTTATACAGTAGCTGGTTAGTTCTGTTGAGTACTAATACTGAATACATATAATCTCATTTATAGTTGAGTCAGAGAGTAACTTATGAACTTTTAGAGGATATGCCTCTCCATTTTTGCTATAGATTAAGATAAGAGGCTTCATAAGTTCATATTTCAAACTAGGCAATTTTGAACTTCTTGAATATCACTACTTGGTGCATGTTATTCCTGGGGTTTATGAATTCTTGGAAAGGCACAAGCAAGCCTGACATCAAGTGGATGAAATTCATCAGTGCTGTTGTCCTTATATTTTCCTGAGGTGGAAATGATCCAGAAATCCATGGATGATGATTACGGTCTTGAAAAGGTGTGAGACATTTTGATAATGAAGTAATTAACTAATGGGAATAAAACGGGAACAAGTAAGACATTTGCATTTCACAGAGTTTGTCTTCTTTTTCTTTCTTTGTGGTAAGATGACAAAACTGCCAAACGAATGCAAGTCCTTTGTTTGTTAGGAAAGCTGCAGTGAAATTGTGCCTTCTTCCTTGAATAAGTATAACATTATTTCAGGTATGAGAGTCAGTTTGGCGTAGTGGTTAAGGCACCAGGCTAGAAACTGGGAGACCAGGAGTTCTAGTCCTGCCTGAGGCCTGAAGCCAGCTGGGTGACCTTGGGCCAGTCACTTTTTCTCAGCCCTAGGAAGGAGGCAATGGCAAACCACTTCTGAAAAACCCTGCCAAGAAAACTGCAGGGACTAGTCCAGGCAATCTCTGAGAACCAGACACGATTGAACAGATTAAAAATAATAATAATTCAGCTATATTTTCCTTTGTTCTTACTTTCTCATTGAGACATTTTATTCTTTAATTTTTATGGCGAAATAATATATTAGGGGGAAAAAGGAAATGGGATCCTGTAAAAAAAGTTTTAACTATACTTTCCCTCTTGTGTATTTGGGGTGTGTATGGCTATACATTTGGCCTGGGAGAGATGCATTTACAGTTAGTATATGAGTGCTCTTACCTCAAAACAGGTATTCTAAAATTATTGGTCCCAAACTAGCTCTTTGAAGATCTTATTGTATAAAACTAGTAGTCCCAATGGAGATAGACATCCTGTTCTGTATCAAGTGCAGCTTTCAAAATCAATAGAGACCAGATAAGCAACTCAGGGAGGGTACAGCTGTATCTGCAGAGGAGGTATTCCTTGCTAGCTCAGGGCTATGGGCTAACTCAGATAATTGCAATAAAAAGAACAATGTCTTCATTTCTGTTCCTATGAATCTGTCAAGGAACACAGAGAATTTTCTAGGAAGTATGCTCTGAAAATGGCAATGTCTTAACATTTGACTTTCCAGAAACAGAATGCCTTTATTAAATTCACTTGTTCAGAAGTATACATCACATTAGTAGGAACTATATACAAAAAACTATGAATAGATAAAAACAGGCTTAAATATACAATAGAGTAGAGCTTCATGTTTATATCAGGTAATTACCACAATTTAATCTTGAACGCATGGTACATCTCACCTTCTGGAATGAATCTGTCTGAGAGTCACAGGCAATTATTGAATGGAAATGCCTCCCACTGCCTCGTTTTGTGGACCTTTTAAACCTTCCATAACCTTTTATAAATGTCTTTAATTGCCTTGGAATTTGTATAAACCTCTTGCTCAGAATCTACTCATCTAGCAAGGTTTTTGATGTAAAAAAAGCATAATTGGCCACGAGATCTTTTGCTTCCTAGAGTAGAGTTACAGATACACAGACTGTTTTGAAAGGGGAGGGGCATATTATCGTGTATGGTGCTAGGATAACCTTACTGGCTAAGAGAAAACAACCATCTACTTCTGACAGAAGTAATCAGGTAGCTGTAAACAAAGTATAAAAAGGGCCACCCCCTCCAGCTTGTCATATTTTGTGACAGTCATTCAGAATACTCTGCCTTTAGTGGAACCTTCTGGCAGGGCAAGGACTTCGAGACAGACATCCAGAGCCCCACAGCAAAATGAACAGTAGATTTCCAAATTTACCAGCCATGTTGCAACTTAGATATTTTGGCCTTACAGCTCACATTATCCCTGGCTATGCTTGTGAAGACTGATGAGACTAGAAGGGACCCACGCTGGGGAAATCTGTCCAAAGTTAAAACAGGGGTAGACACACATTTATGTTTGTTTGTTTTTCTCATATTCCAAGGGCCGCAGGGGCATAATAGCGATGTTACTAGCAGGGGTGAGGCTAATGCTTTTTATACTTTGGGGAAGGTTCTGAATTCTTTTCCTAATAATAGGTGCGCCTAAACCTTGCAGAGACTTCACACTCATATTTTAACTCCCCCTCCCCTCAAAAGTCAGCATGCTGCCACAAATAAGAGATTTGCCACTAGGTTTTGCTGGTGCAAATAAAAGGGGAGGAGTTGAGGATCACAAAGTCTAAAGATTTCCAGGACTAAAATATACTTAACTGCATCAAGTGTCCATTTCTGAAGATGGGGCACAGAGCAGGGGTGTCTGTAGGGTGTGGTCAAAAAAGTCAAGATGGCAGCTGTGACAGTGCGATTAAAGCTCCGTCTGTTCTTTATTGCAGAGCTTCAGACGCCCCTGGCCCAGAGTTCTTTTTCCACATCAGGACCGTCTCTTTTATCTCCTTGCTAGGCCTTCCAAGACCTTGTGCAGATGAGAAACTGCACGTATCCTTGGTCCATAAAGGGCCTGACTTGAAAGTACTGTCTATCCTGTTTATTCAAATCATTTTTGACAAATTTCATCCACTGATACGGAGGATCTGAAAACAATCAGCTTGATACCATATTCTGAAGAGAAAATCAGGAGAAATGAGGTTGTTTTCTACCCAGAGCTTCCTATTCCTAAAAAAAAAAATCTTCCTATTTCTGTGACTATTATGTCATTTCATGGATTACTTACAGAGTGCATTTATATGGCATGGGATTTATGGGAGAAAGTGTGCCTTCAAAGAGCCCTCGAGCAGAGCAACATAGCTTGTTGGGGAAAAATGAGCAACTGAAAAGAACATGTATGAAATTGCCCTTGTTGATATTCTCAGAGAACAAAGTACTTTCAGTCTTTGCTCAGGGCTGCTGATGGAACTGCTGCTCTTCGGTTTGGTGAATAGCTACCTAGTTTATTTATTTGATCAATCAATCAGATTTCTTATAGGCTGCCCTTCAATGCAAGACTTCCAGAGCACACATAACTTAAAAGTAGAACCCATTTTATAACTCCCTATTTGATAAATACTTTGATGGATGGCTGAAAGCGAGGAGGAGCTGAGGAGCCTTATGACGAAGGTGAAAGAAGAAAGTGCAAAAGCTGGCTTTCAGTTAAACCTCAAAAAAACCAAGATTATGGCAACCAGCTTGATTGATAACTGGCAAATAGAGGGAGAAAACGTGGAGGCAGTGACAGACTTTGTATTTCTAGGTGCAAAGATTATTGAATGGAAATGCCTCCCACTGCATCGTTTTGTGGACCTTTTAAACCTTCCATAACATTTTATAAATGTCTTTAATTGCCTTGGAATTTGTATAAACCTCTTGCTCAGAATCTACTCATCTAGCAAGGTTTTTGATGTAAAAAAAGCATAATTGGCCACGAGATCTTTTGTTTCCTAGAGTAGAGTTACAGATACACAGACTGTTTTGAAAGGGGAGGGGCATATTATTGTGTATGGTGCTAGGATAACCTTACTGGCTAAGAGAAAACAACCATCTACTTTCTGACAGAAGTAATCAGGTAGCTGTAAACAAAGTATAAAAATGGCAACCCCCTCCAGCTTGTCATATTATGGCAACCAGCTTGATTGATAACTGGCAAATAGAGGGAGAAAATGTGGAGGCAGTGACAGACTTTGTATTTCTAGGTGCAAAGATTACTGCAGACGCTGACAGCAGCCAGGAAATCAGAAGACGTCTACTTTTTGGAGGAGAGCAATGGCAAATCTTGATAAAATAGTTAAGAGCAGAGACATCACACTGACAACGAAGGTCCGCATAGTTAAAGCAATGGTATTCCCTGTAGTAACCTATGGCTGTGAGAGCTGGACCATAAGGAAGACTGAGTGAAGGAAGATAGATGCTTTTGAACTGTGGTGTTGGAGGAAAATTCTGAGAGTGCCTTGGACTGCAAGAAGATCAAACCAGTCCATACTCCAGGAAATAAAGCCAGACTGCTCATTTGAGGGAATGATATGAAAGGCAAAACTGAAATACTTTGGCCACATAATGAGAAGACAGGATACCCTGGAGAAGATGCTGATGCTAGGGAAAGTGGAAGGCAAAAGAAAGAGGGGCCGACCAAGGGCAAGATGGATGGATGATATTCTGGAAGTGACGGACTCGACCGTGGGGGAGCTGGGGATGGCGATGGCCGACAGGAAGCTCTGGTGTGGGCTGGTCCATGAAGTCACGAAGAGTCGGAAGTGACTGAACGAATAAACAACAAAACATTTGATAAAATACCCGGGAAATTCTGTTCTTTTTTATGTACATTTGTTGCTATCTGATCAGTATGATTCAGTTTCTTTGAACGTGGCTAAATTTTGTCATGCTGTCTGTAAAATTAGGCAGACTCTGATTGCCCACTGATGATCCCACCATTAATATTATCATGTTTTGTTTTGTTTTGTTTTGTTTTGTTTTGTTTTGTTTTGTTTTGTTTTGTTGTTTTGTTTTGTTTTGTTTTGTTTTGTTTTGTTTTGTTTTGTTTTGTTTTGTTTTAATGCACTTTTATCCGTATTTGTATAAATTGGTATTTTATTTGTAATGCTGGTCCGTGACCATAATAAAATATTGAATTAACTTAAAAGTAGAATATATTAAAAGCACTGAAGCAGGAAGCCAGCAAAACATCTGGCTGCAGAGGTAAAAAGGAGTTATAGAGATGCCTCTAAGTGTGGGGAAAAAAACTGGGGAGAGTATTCATCTGGCATTGAGAAGACATCAAGCTTTATGTCAGGCAGGTTTCTGTAGAAAAGTTGATCCAAATATGAGACACCATGGGGGCGGGGGAGAGCTCTCTAGTCACCTGAAGACAGTAAGTGCATTTCCTGTCTGCAATTCTTCCCTCTTCTGATGACAGTGATGCAACAGATGTTGACTGAGACTGAGTATAATACAGCAGCTGCTGAGATTTTAGGTAATTCTAATGTTGGAAGATAAATCCACAATAAACATTCTGAGTGTTCCTCAGCACAATTTATTTCTCATTTGTGTTCAGAAACAAAGCTCAACCAGAGGTAATTAAACTTCATGCAAACACTTCCACATCTGCATCTTGTTGACAAGAATCCTCTCCTTGCTCACCTACCTCTGCTTTAATCCAAATACTAGCAGATTTTCTTGCCGGGACCAGTTGGTTTTCTGTGGGAGATCTTGAGATTTCTATCTGGGGAATTTCAGAATGTTACTTTTCCCAGTGATAGACTAACTCAGTACTGGTTACTGAAGCACGTGAGTTTAAAAAGAAACACATAAATGGTGCCAGTTCAGAACTGATTCCAGAACTGGGTGGTTGCATGCTTGCTCTACTGTGGCTTATCTGAAGTCAGAGGGAACCTGGTACTTTCTTTGCAGCACTGCAGAGCTTGTAGGTGATCTGTTTTCCAGTTGGAGGAAACTCTTGACTCTGCCTCCCTGACCAAAATAGTATTTCACCTCAAAGTTAAGTTTTTCTAAAATTTAGTATAAAATTGGTGGCAAAGTTGGGATGTTTACAAATGGCTTTCTTGCATATAGCTTCCCACCATCATAGAAATGGGCACTAGCTATTTGTTTCATTTTCTTTTTAGAATGAAGAGGGGGTACGGAAGATTTGTTACTCTTAGGTAGATCAGAGTTTGGAACAGAGGGTAGCAACTGGGGGTGTGTGGCCTTGATTGAATGACATTTTTTGCCCTTTCTTAGTGGTTGTCTGAAGGGAGGGAACATTGACTGATTCATGATCATCTCTTTCTTTCAAGGTTGGCAGAAGTGAGGAGGATAATACATCAGGTTTGAACAGCTCAAAAGTTTGGAGAAGTGGTATGGGAGTGCCCTGTGACTGTATTAGTCAATAAGAGAGATATCCCTTAAGAAAGAAACCGATTTTGTGTCTATATAGTTTTAAATCCAATCCAATAAAATCTTTATACTTCCTTGGATTGCATTTAACTATCATTGTCTACTTTAAACATCTGTGAAAATTGAAACCTTTGGGGTGAAATGGGGTGGTGGTTATGCAGTCCCTCTCTCTCAGCCCAACTACATCGACAAATCTTGGAAAGAACAGTGAATGGGAAGTTTTTTCTAAACCCATCTAGTGGTTAAGGTGCTGGGCTAGAAACCAGGAGACTGAGAGTTCTAGTCCCGCCTTAGGCACGAAAGCCAATTGGCTGACCTTGGGCCAGTCCCTCTCTCTCAGCCCAACTCACCTCACAGGGTTGTGGTTGTGGGGAAAATAGGCAGAGGAAGGAGTATTTGGTATGTTCGCCGCCTTGAGTTATTTATAAAAATAATAAAGGCGGGATAGAAATTAAATAAATAAGTAAATAAATACACAGTACATGTGAGACAGATTACAAGTATTTCTTCAATTAGCAACTGTAACACATTAGGAACCCAATCAGGCTCCTCCACCCCAACCTCACCCCAATTTAATTCCCACATCAGTTTAACTGCTCCGTGCATCTGATGAAGTAAGCTACTGCATAATTCACAAAAGCTTATGCCCTTTAATACAATTTATTTGTCTGAGAAGGCGCTACCAGACTGCTTCTGGTTTGGGGCTACCACAGACTAGCACAGCTGTCCTCCTACACTGCCTCCTGGTTTAATCAGCTGATTTGTGGAAGTAATTGCCATTTCTGCCAACTGTAATTTCACATATTCACAAGCTCTGGTTGGTTCCAAATTACTCTTAGAACCTTTAATATGCTTCCTCCTTTTTGTAAGAATAGACAGAGGGATGAGAAATGAAATATGCAAACCTGAAGCTCAACATTTTGTATTCTTATACGGCTAAACCATCATTTGGCCACAATCAGACTGAGTTCATGTATTGTCCTAAACCTGAGGCCTCAGTTTCTGGGCTCCCTTCAGTCACAATCACGGAAATTCAGCTACATGGTTTCCCAGCATTTTGAGGTAGGAAACACACAAAAACTGTAGTACAGGCTTGAAAACAGATTTAACAATAAGAATTCCCCAACCCTCTCACATTTAGAACCCCTCCCAACTAATATTGCCTCCACCCACATGAGAAACAGCCTATGTACATTATTGTCTTGCCCACTGCATCCCTCACCCCACCCCAAAATGTTAAGCGCAGCCCCCAGTTGTCAGAGCTCCACCAAGGAGTCAGCAAGAAATCAGGAGGCATCTGACAGCACGTTTTCAAATGAACGAGTTTTATTAAAAAGCAAAAGCTTTCATGAACTGCAACTCGCTTCATCAGATGCATAGAGCGGGCCGAGGTGGGGAAGAGAGGCTGATGATGCAGATTACAAGTACCTTATCAATGAACAATTGTGTTTGTTGAGTCCTTTTGAGATTGCCTGAAGCATTTTGATGTAATAAATTCAGTGATGTCTTGCTCAATGTTGCTGTTCCAAAATGCTCACTTTGAGGTCTGCAACAGAGTAATAAATCTTTCTCTTGAAACTCAAATTTACATTCAGGAGTTAGCACTGAAGAGTCCAGAACATCGATAGGAGAGATGCTGCTTTTATTGCAGATACAGGAAGCCCTAATAAAGAAGAAGATAAGCAATTAAGCCCTCTATTTGTAACAACTCCAGGGATTAAATCTTGCATATTTTTCTACCTCCTATACATAGTAGAGGATGTCTTACTGCTTATTTCTCAGCCTTGGATGTGGCGGGCACCATGTTTTAATTTCAGCCCTGTCTGGTCTCAGCTTCTTTGATTCTGGCTTTGGCAGCTTCAGGCCTCTCACCAATCTATTAAAAGTTTGCCTTCTCTGATCTAATCATGATCTAATCACCAGAGTTAAGCTATAATCTAAAACAGGACAACTTTTTAGCTGTCAAGGACCACACTTAACAGGGTTGAGGGACACTGGAAGGGTAGGATCACATCACTCCTGTGGATTTGGGGGAAATCTGGAAGGTTTTGTTTTTTATTGGGATATATCTGTTTCAGGGCTTATGCAAAGGTTTTTGTGCATTTTTCATGTCAAAATCACCACAGGCTGCTTGTGGCAAGAACGTGTGGGGTACTAATATGCTCAATAAATACAGTGATTGGAAATTGTGCTGTCAACAATCATTACCAGAGAAAGCCTAACATTATAGCTTAGCAACCTGGACTCGTGCATTATGCTGATATAGGACGAAGGTAGAATTTAAGCAGCCTTCTTTAACTGAGGCTGCTTTAATGACCATTTTGCCTATTCTGATTGGCTGTGATTCTCTCTGTGTGTGAAGTGGGAGTCTTTCCCAGCCCTGCTATTTAACCAGAACTGACAAGTAAACTCAAGGCTGCCTGTACACAGAGCACATGCATGACCACTCTGCTCTGAGCCCAAGATCCATGTCTGCTAGGCTTTGGGACTTGAAGTCAACAGCACACGCCAAGACCTTGGTCAGCCTTCCGCACTCAGGAAATCTTCCCCAAAAGGGCTTAGAATATATTACAGAAGTCGGAGAGAAATAATGTCCTAAAAAACTCAAAACACACAGTTATTCCTATGCCAGGAAAATGATGGATTCAAATAAGAAATTGATCCAGAAAGCATTCTTTGTTTATTAGTCATCAAAAAGAAAGAGGAAGTAGCTTTTCTTAGTCCAGTGTGCTCTATTCAATCAGTCTCATGCATATTTCAGATTCATTCACTCCAGATAGAGAGATATTAGTATGTGCTTTTGTCACACTATAAAGTGCTTATCTTGACCTCAAAAAAGTCCATGGGAAATGTATTCTGCTATGAAACTTTCATAAAGCCAGAGAGCATATTCACACTGCATGCAGTCTGAGCATTCCAATTTAACATATTATGCCACAAAAACGCCACTTTTATTTTGGTTTAGAGTAGGGTTCTGGACAGATAAAGAAGTTTTATAGCTGATCTATCTACACAGGACATATAAAGTTTTTTTAATGTATATTTATCTTATGATAATAATGTCTTAATTAATGTCTTAATATGTGCTTTCAGCAACTCTGTATGGAAAAGTGGCTTATGAACCACCATCTGTCCCACAAACTGTTGGCTTGATTCAGATACTATGCTAAGCCAAAGCCAAGCAAGCTATATTATGATGTACATGTTGTGCAAACAGAGCCAATTATAGTTTATACAATAAGTCATGGTTAATAAAACCACAGCTGATTGATTGATTGATTGATTGATTGATTGATTGACTGAGTGCCATCAAATCTGTGTTGATTCTTAGTGACCACATGGATATATTCTCTCCAGACTGAACAGTCTTCAGCTTGGCCTTTTAGGTTTCTCAGTGGTGCATTCATTGATGTACCTAGCCACTTAAGCAAATCACTGGGAGCTTTTCAAATAAATATTTACAATGGAGAGTTATTAACTACCTTCCATTCTACCCTGACTTCTAATATATTTTATAGTGCAGGTCAAGAAGAAAAAAAGTTTTCAAACCAGTCCTTAGAATCCCTTTTCTGGCGCTACTAGATCTGGCTTGCAAAACTCCAGAAAACCACTAGATGGCAGTAAAGACATTTTTGTATCTCCCAAAAGCCCAAATCTGGTTTTCCTAACTTTTTTAAGTTGAAAAAAAAATCATTTCAAAAGGAATTTCCCCCCCTAAAGTGCTCAAAGTCTGCTTTTCAATTTTATTCTTCTTCTTAGTTTGCTAGTCTATTTATACTATGACACGACTACACAAATGTGTGGGGGGAACTTTTACCTTTACTATTTCCCCAACCCTATTATCTATTGGTTGGGGTTCTGGGACGAGTTTGCCGGAGTTTCCCGGAGTTCTTTGGATGGATTGGGGAACGCGACGGAATTAACAACAGTCCCGGCAGACGCCCAAGGCCTGGAGAGATTTTGAACGTTGTGAGTTCAAAAGTTCCCCCCTGTGAGCCTCCCCCCGTGAGCCTAAAACCCTGTGAAGGGTTGGGGGAGAGAGGAAGGAATCACCCAAATTTGGTTGTCATCGGAATCCCCACCTGGAAGACCTATTGGACGTATGGGAAAGATCGGTGTGGTGGTGGCTTAGAGGCAACGAGAGGAAAGACGCTGTGAGCTGCTTTAGAGAGATTTTTGTGGGTGAGCTCAGACACGGAGTGAAGACCCCCTTGCCCCTACAAATTATTTACCAACGGGTAAATAATGCGTGCAGAGTGAGCTCCTGCACTAGCTCCAGCTCTTGCCAACCTAGCAATTCGAAAGCATGCAAATGCAAGTAGATTAATAGGTACCACTTCGGTGGGTAGGTAACAGCGTTCCGCGCGTGTCATACGGCCCCATGACCGTGGAAGCGTCTTCAGACAACGCTGGCTCTTTGGCCAACAAACGGAGATGAGCACCGGCCCCTAGAGTCGGACACGACTGCACAAATGTGCGGGGGGTACCTTTACCTTTTTTTTTTTTTTTTAGGGGCGACTGGAGAGCACCCTGAAATCCCAGAAACCCGTACCTCTGGCTTGATATTCGAACTGGAGTAGGCTGGATGGAGTATAGCTCTCGCAGCACATGGACTGAGAACTGGGCGGAGCTCATGGCTCTTTGCGACTGCGGACTTGGTCGTTTTTCAGCAGACCCCTTTGGGGGATTCTCGGAGGGGAGCCTGGTGTGGAGAACTGGCGGAGCGGGAGATTGGTGTCCCGGTCTCGCTGTGCTGGACCCTACGAGCCCCAATTGTGTAATAACAACAGTGCGGAGAGCGGAGTGTGAGCGTTTCTCCAGTGAAGAAGAGCACTATTTTCAATGGTGGTGCTCTATAGATTTTAAGAACATCTTTGGAGAAACTCTGAAGTTGGGTGTAGGGGGGAAATTCCCATGAATTTTATCACCTGGAGAATCTTTTTAACAACTTAAAATTTTAACATTCCTTCCCGTTCACTTAGAGGCGGCAGAGAGGCGAGAGGGTCCCCAGGTATGCGAATGAGGGTCTTCCCTGAGTGTGAGAGAGTCAGGGGAGCCCAAGATTGTGTGAATTTATGGATGAGTGCCCACCCCTGAGTGAGAGACAGAGGGTGGGCAGGAGTGTATGGTGCCCCCTTACGACTAGTGAGAGGGAGTGAGGGGGCAGAGTGGATGTTGGAAGGTGGGGGGGCCCTCCTGGTGCCGAGAGCGGAAGCTGGTGCGCTGGGGGGCCTTTCACCACCTAGGGGCGAGTGTTTATGAGAGATGTGTGCATGGAGGGGACCCTTATATCAATCCAGGGTTTCCGGAGGGCCAGGAGTAGAGGCATCTGGGCCTGGAAACTCTGGGGGCAGTAGGGCAGGTTGCCCCATCGAAGTGGTGACAAGTAGGGGATGTTATGGCGGGAACCGAGGGGCAGGCTGTCTTCAGGGAAGACGCCCCCGATGTTTGTTATCGGTGGCGTGTTCTGGCTCCTCAGGTTCAGACCCAGGCCCTGGTCAAAGGATCCTCGAGTGTCCTGGCTTTCGACTGTTGCTACTTAATGCCAGGTCTGTTAATAATAAAGCCCCCCTCATATGTGACTTGATCACGGAGGAGGGGGCAGACCTGGTGTGTATTACTGAAACCTGGCTGGGCACAGAGGGAGGAGTAGCGCTCTCGGAGATGTGCCCAGCCGGGTTTCAGGTGTGGCATCAGCCGAGACCCCGGGGCAGGGGAGGAGGGGTGGCGGTTGTAATCCGGGAATCTCTAGTGGCCTTCAGGGGCCCTGCTCCACAAGTGGCTGGGTGTGAGACCCTGTTCTTCAAGTTAGGTTTTCGAGAGAAGTTGGGAGTGTTGCTGCTGTACCAGCCTCCCTGCTGCGTAGCAACCTCCCTGCCCGAGCTGTTGGAGGCAGTCTCAGGGTTGGCAGTGGAGTTCCCTAGACTTATGGTTCTGGGGGACTTCAATCTGCCTTCCCTGGGACGTGCCTCAGAGACAGCTAGGGAGTTCATGGCTACCATGGCAGCCATGGGCCTATCTCAGATTGTTCGAAACCCGACTCGAGACAGTGGCCTCACTCCGGACTTAGTTTTCTTGTCGGAGCAGTGGCAAAGTGATCTGAAGGGAGAGTTAGATCTATCCCCTTTGTCATGGTCAGATCACGCCCTGGTGGCCTTGAGATTCTCATATGCCGCCCCACTCCGCAAGGCGGCAGGACCCATTCGATTGGTCCGCCCCCGGCGACTAATGGACCCAATGATGTTTCAGAGGGAGCTGGGGGTAATACCCGAGGATCTGCTGCACGGTCCAGCGGAGGCATTGGCCGCAATCTGGAATAAGGAAGCGGCTGGTGCCTTGGACAGGATCGCGCCTGTGCGGCCTCTCTTGCCACATCTGACCCGACACTCCCCGTGGTTCACGGAGGAGTTGAGGGTCTTGAAGTGGTCTAAGAGACGCCTGGAGCGCCGCTGGAGAAAAACAAAGACTGAATCTGACCGAACACAAGCTAGAGCCGCGGTTAAGGCCTACCTTGTGGCGGTAAGAGCGGCGAAACGTTTATATTTCTCCGCTCTTATTGCATCCGCAGAATGCCGCCCGACGGCCCTGTTTAAGATAACACGATCTCTTCTGGGTAAGGTGGAGTCTGTGACCCACCTGCAGGGCTGTGCGGAAGAATTTTCTGAGCATCTGCAGGATAAAATCGCTCAGATCCGATCTAGGTTGGACTCCAAGCGTGAAGCAGAGTCTGGGGAGATGCCAAGGGAACGTCATTACCCGGTTATCTGGGATCGGTTTGATCCTGTTGGGCCTAAGGAAGTGGACAGGATCCTCCGGACTGTAAAGGCCACAACATGCCATCTAGACCCTTGCCCTTCCTGGCTGGTGCAAGCAGCCAGAGAGGTGACATGTGGGTGGGTCCAGGCGATGGTTAATATATCTCTGGGGGAGGGGGTGTTTCCGGATGCCTTCAAGGAGGCGCTGGTGCACCCCCTACTCAAGAAACCATCACTGGACCCTACTATATTGGACAATTTTTGTCCTGTCTCCCACCTCCCCTTTTTGGGGAAGGTGGTTGAGAAGGTGGTGGCGTTACAACTCCAGAGGATTCTGGATGAAACGGATTATCTGGACCCCTTTCAGTCGGGTTTCAGGCCGGGATATGGGGTGGAAACTGCATTGGTCGCACTTATGGATGATCTCTGGCGGGAGCGGGATGGAGGAAGTGCGTCCATCCTGGCTCTCCTCGATCTCTCAGCGGCTTTCGATACCATCGACCATGGTATCCTTTTGGGACGACTCGAGGAGTTGGGGGTGGCTGGCGTAGTTTTGCGCTGGTTCACCTCCTTCCTCGGGGGCCGGTCCCAATCGGTAGTAATAGGAGATGAGAGATCCAGCTCTCGACCCCTCGTCTGTGGGGTGCCGCAGGGTTCGGTTCTCTCACCTCTCCTATTTAATATCTATATGAAACCGCTGGGTGAGATCATCCGTCGCCATGGGATGAGATATCATCAATATGCTGATGATACACAGTTGTATATCTCTATCCCAGACGAAGTAAGTGATGCAGTGGGCCCCCTTTCTCAGTGCCTGGAGGCTGTGGGGGTCTGGATGGGGAACAACAGGCTTCAACTGAACCCTGGTAAGACGGAGTGGCTGTGGATTGATGGTTCTTCCGGATCTGGGAAATTATCATCTCTGGTTCTGGATGGGGTTGCGCTTCCCCATTCAGAACCAGTGCGGAACCTGGGGGTCCTTCTGGACTCACGGCTCCTGCTTGAGGAGCAGGTGGCAGCCTTGGCCAGAAGGGGCTTTGCGCAACTTCGTGTTGTGCGCCAGTTACGCCCTTTCCTGGATCAGGAGTCCCTCCGTACAGTCACTCATGCCCTGGTCATCTCCCATATAGACTACTGCAATGCGCTCTACATGGGGCTACCCTTGAAGAGTATCCGGAAGCTTCAACTGGTCCAGAATGCGGCAGCGTGCGCAGTTATTGGTGCCCCTAGATCGGCCCATGTGACACCTCTGCTACGCCAGCTGCACTGGGTGCCGGTATGCTTCCGGGTGCAATTCAAGGTGTTGGTTTTGACCTTTAAAGCCCTACATGGCATGGGACCAGGGTATCTGAGGGACCGCCTCATCCGCATAACTTCAAACCGTCCCACTCGATTATGTAGAGAGGGCATGCTTCGGACCCCGCCGGTAAGGGAGTTTCGGTTGACGGGGTCCAGAAGGCACGCCTTCTTGGCAGTGGCGCCTGCCCTTTGGAACATTTTTCCCCCGGAGGTGAGGCAGGCCCCATCGCTGCTCTCCTTCCGAAAGAACTTAAAGACCTGGTTTTGCCGCCTCGCGTGGGACGGGAATAGGAATAGCTCCTCATGGGTATGGTTGGTGTCTTAGAGCCCTTTTAAGATCATGTTGGTATTAGGTTGGTTAAGATCACCCTCTTGGATTTTCTATTTAATTTATAATAATAAGTAGTTGTATATTGTATTTTTATATTTTATAATAGAATTTTAATCTTTATGTTTGTAAACCACCCAGAGTCCCCTTTGGGGGAGATGGTGCGGTGGTAGAAGTTTAATAATAATAATAATAATAATAATAATAATAATAATAATAATAATAATTTCAGACATATCTGGTTTGCTGCTGTTTTCTTGATGCAACAAAGAGTCATGCCATGTGCAGCCTTTAAAAATCTTTCCTACAATAGTTAAATCGCTGCTATTAAAAACCTGAATACTGAGAGGTACTTAAAAGGAGGCCTGAATGAGCTAATTCAATAGGGAACAGCAGGCAGAGGGTATTAAATCCAGTCTACAGAAATTGTCATCTTTTGTTAATTCCATCCATCACTTAACATCTCCAAGGAATTCAGGTATCATTTGTATGTTGTAGAAAGATATCAGCACTATTTCTTATTTTGTAAACGTTGTTTGGGATGGGTGGGAGGATAGTATGAATACTTGCACATGCAGACCAATCACCACTTCTGAATTTACTCAATATTTCAAGGGAATCCCTAGAAAGGCAAAGCTGAAATCTCAGTGTTAAGGACATTTCAGAACATCTGCATTACTTCCATCATGTCCTGTTCTTCTGAATCAATATGGAATTTCACCTTTAATTTTAGGCACAATTTACCTGCGGTAAAGTAATAAGGCATTTGCTTCACTTCCAATCAGCAGTAGTTACAGCTACTGGTTCATAGGAGTTGTTTGCTTGTTTTTTTTTGTCAGATCTCCCTCCCTCCCTCCCTCCCTCCCTCCCTCCCTCCCTCCTTCCTTCCTTCCTTCCTTCCTTCCTTCCTTCCTTCCTTCCTTCCTTCCTTCCTTCCTTCCTTCCTTCCTTCCTTCCTTCCTAGCTCAAAATGGCTCAGATGAGGCATTCCCTTCATTTTATCCCTACAGCAACCACACTGTGAAGTAGATTGGGCTGAAAGGGTATGATAATCTATCACAATCAAAGTGAGACTGAGACTGAGTCTCAGACTGAGTTTCCATGGATGAGAGTGGGCTTGAACCTGGGTCTCTTTGATCCTAGACCAACTCCACACCACATTAGCTCTCAACTTCCCTGAGTACAGAGAAGTGTATCCCGCTGGAATCACAACTTCTATGGATGCCATTGCATGTGGGAAACAATTTATGTGACAAGCAAATATTAATCAGGCTCTTCAGGTTCAGGGCCTTATTATACAACACACAACTGAAAATCTTTGAGTTAAAAAGGAAGTACAATATTGAGAAAGCAGTGCACACATTGTACAAAATGGGTCCTTTTTTTCATTGAGAATTCCCTAGGTCATGCACGGACTCTGATTAAAAGTAAGATTCATTCATTCATTCATTCATTCATTCATTCATTCATTCATTCATTCATTCATTCATTCATTCACCCATTTATTCATGGGTGCCTTTGATTAAGTCTTGATTCCTGATGACTGTCTGGACTAGTCCTTGCAGTTTTCTTGGCAAGGTTTTTAGGAAGTGGTTTGCCCTTGCCTGCTTCCTAGAGCTGAGAGAGAGTGACTGGTCCAAAGTCACCCAGCTGGCTTCACACCTAAGGCGGGACTAGAACTCACAGTCTCCCGGTTTCTAGCCCAGCACCTTAACCACTAGACCAAACTGGCTCTCAAAAGTAAGATTACTTTTGCAAATCAGCCATATGTTGATTCCATCTCTCATTTCCCAGGGGTTCTAAATAGTAATCCATTTTTTTTCTCCTTTAAATGAACCTTCAGTGACATTTAACTGTCTGAAGAGAATTACAACAGTGTTGATTGCCTCTAATTATTGTTGGACATGTTGCTCTTTTTATATTTGTGTATTCTCTCTTACTGCTTAATTTATGAATAGTGTACCTACAGGTCTCTTCGGATGCTAATTGTCATGCATAGGTAAGCCTGATTACTTCTAGTAAGACTATTTGTCACAAATTAATTCTGGCAACCTTAGACTTGAACAGGTGGCTCTAAAATAGTTTTATATTTTGTAAAAATGGCATTGGCTTGCATGACTGACTAATGCCATGGTCAGTCATTCTGTAAAAATGGCATTGGCATGCCATGCCATGTTAATGTGACCTTTCAGTGGGCAGAGGCCTATCGGGATCTCCACTAAGTTCACTACAGCCCCAAGGAGGTTGCTGGGCTTTTCAGGAGCAGACCCAAACTCCACTGGTAAGTTGCCTTCTTAGACTTTGGAAGGAGAGCCCTGCTGAGTTGGGTTTCTCTGTCTGGATGAGCCAGGTGGATTCCACTGATTGCCTGGGTCCAGAAACAAAGGCTCTGAGAAGATAGCATTCTGAAGGGAGCCACATGGAAGAAACGTTCGCCAGAGAAGCTGGCTCCGGAAAGGACTCAGCAACGGCAGCCAGGCACTTCTGCTGGGCGAAAAAGGTAAAGGTAGGTGCAGGGAACTGGGAGACGAGGCAGCTGGGTGAAGGAATGCAGGCTGGGGAGGCTGGAACTTGCTTTTGGTGGCCTCGTGCCTCGCAGGTGGGACGGGACGGGTGGCCTTGCACCACGCGGCTGGGCTTCCCGCCCCGCAAGGCAGGGTGCAGGGCTTCCAAAAGGGCAGAGATGGGGGGGGCGGGGGGGTGGGAGGAGTTGAAGCACCCCCACAGTCATAAATGCAGGCAGGCTGCCAAGCACCCAAATTTTGATCATGTGACTGCGGGGGTGCTGCAACAGTCGTAATTTCAGGCACAGGTTGTAAGGCCATTTTTTCAGCACCATCATAATTTCGAACAGCCGCTGAATGAATGGTCTTTAAGTGATGACTACCTGTAGTCTTACCCTCTGGAGCAAGTGAGAATACAGGTGGTCCTTGTTTAGTGACCACAACTGGGACCAGTAACAGTCATTATGTGAAGCGGTCACTAAGTGAAATTGTGACTGTGCTTACAATCTTACTTCAGCTTTCCTTTGCTTTACAGACCTGCAAAGGCCATAAATGTGAGGATTGGTCGTAAAGTTACTTTTTCATCACTGTCATAACCTCAGACAGTTGCTGTATGAGGCTGTCACTAAATGTACCTATAAGTCTGAACCCTCTGCATGTGACAGCCCTTCAGACAGGGGTGTGGGAGTGGAAAGGGAAAAGAAGATATTTTATGGGAAATTCCCACTACCCTTAGCTATCCCCTAGGGTCATCCCTTCAACATCCCTTGTTTCACGCCAGTAAAATATACGAGATTGCCCTTTCCCCCTTAGCTGCTTTTGTAAAGTTGAGAGAATTAGAGTATTGTTCTTTTGTTTTCAATTTCTACTGCAGTTCCCTCCCTAATGTCAGCCCCCTGTTAATGACAGTTAATGCTAACCTGTCACCATTTCATTGGTGCAGTGAAGCAGTGTTCTTAATGAATTCTTGGACAAACACAGAGTGATTTTCCTGTTACTCTACGCCAGGGCTTTCCAAAGTTTTCCCGCGGCGACACACCAACCGCTGTTGGTGTGTCGCCGCGGGAAAACCCGGAAGTGCCGCCATTGCAGCAGCGCGCAAAAGCCCGGAAGCGCTGCTGCCGCTTTCAGTTTTTGCGCACCGCCGTTGGTGTGTCGCCGCGGGAAAACCCAGAAGCGCTGATGATGATCAGCGCTTCCGGGTTGTGTGGCGACACACCAGACTGTGTGTGGCAACACACTTTTGTGTCGCGACACACAGTTTGGAAAGCTCTGCTCTACGCCTTATCAGTCTACCTGTACATTAACACATGCTGAACATGCTAATCTTTCTCTCTCTCTTTTTCCCCAGAACAGTCTTGTGGGGTAGATTAGAATTGAAAGCTGTGAGAGGCCCAAACTCCACCTGTAAACCTCACAGCTAAAGGAGAACTTCAACCTGGGTCTTCCCAGTCTAAGCCCAACTCACTGGCCCCTACGCTGACTTAATGGGTGGTCCTTCTACCTGGAGCTTGAAATTTTGCTGTTATGCAATCTGCATTGTGTTTCAACATGGTTTCAAATTTAACTCACCTTAACTCTGATGGTTATCTCCCCTTTAAAGCCTTACAAGAATTAGGCTAAAAATACAGACCAAGGAACTTTGGAGATACATGGGTGGTTTTCTCAGTCATGGTGCCCTGCCTTGGTGCCTCCAGCTTAGCCTTTTTATCCTTGTCTTTTGGAGGTGTTGCACAATGGGGGCTGGGGGGTTGGCAAGCCTTCCATCTGGCCCAGTTTTTGTTAGATTTTGCTGTTTTCTTACATTTTGTATTTTTAATTTTAGTTGTATTTTTAATGTTTGCTGTATTCTGCTTTACTTCAGAAAAATCATCTGTAAATAAAACTGGAGAGAAAGGAGGAGGAGGAAGAGGAGAAAATAATATCCTTCTTTCCACTCTCTCTATTTGGCTTCAAAAACTCATTTCTGAATCTCATATGAGCAGATGAGAAAAATCATGAATTGGCTCTAGTAAAAAGAAGCACTTTTCCACACAGGATGCTTTTTTAGAGCAATTACAAATAATTAAATCTGATAGACTGGTGCTCTCAAAATAGTACATTAATTTGATTGTCTCTGAGTACAGTAGTGATTGAATTGGTTTAGGTTTCTGTGGGCTACATAGAATTCACTAAGCATGAATTATGTTTTCAGTAATTGGAAGTTTTCTCTGCTCTAGTGATACAGCTATGATTCAGATTTGTTTTCTTCCTCCTGGTCTCTTCACTATAGCATACAGATCATTATCGCAACAAAACATAATGCTTCAAAAGATCATTTTGTAATTTAAAATTAGCATGTGTACTTAATAGCTTCTCCAGTTCTTCAGTATATTAGATATTGAAAGATATGACAGCAGAACAGCATGGCCCACAATCAAATCAAAGTTGCAAGGCTAAACTTTAGCAATGTTTTCAGTTACTTGTCGAATTCAGCAGAACTTATTATTGCACAAAACTTCACTTCATTTATTACTAACAGCAATCAGAATTCCATTTATCTGGCAGTTGTAACTAAAATATATAATCTGTTTACTCTGTTGTGCTTCTTGAGAGAAAGTACTGTGCTTGTTTAAAACTTTTAAAAACTAGTCTGTGCAGTTGATATCTACAAGAAATCAGCCTATGAAAAAAATAATGACTAATGAGAGACTGCAGTGCTGGCTTCTTAAAATGTTTCTGTATGAATGTTGCATGTCCCCTTCTAAATGTATTTCTAGATAGCCATCATTAAAAGCAACAGTGTGAAATCTTCTTCTTAAGGTATTCAAGAAGGGTTTAAAGGGGCCATCAGGAATATTATCTTCCATAGGAAAGAAGGTCAGATTACAGAGCCCTATTATTTTTATTTTTATTTCCAACTCAACAGAGGTTTCTAGGCCGGAGTGAACAATGTGGCTCTCCTGATGTTGTTTTCAGCAGCCCCTTCCAATATTGCAAAAGGTGAGAAATGCTGTGAATTGTAATTCAGCAACATCTCCAAGATTGCAGGTTTTTATATCTTTTTTGGGGCCAATAAGTACTGTATCTCTGCTGCTATGATACCATTCTGTCTTTTTAAGCTGAACTTGGAAGTAAAGTGAACATTTCAGTGGGAATTTATCTGGGCAAAGTTCCAGATGGTTCTAAAAGCTCCAATACCCCTTAGTTGAGAAACACAAAGGTTTAACGCAAATATTTCAGTGCTGTAAACCCATTTGGGCAACATCTTTCTTGTTATTTATTTATTTATTTTATTTATATGGCTGCCCATCTTAAGGATGTGATCCTGAGTGGCTCACAATGTTAAATATATACTGCTCAAAAAAATAAAGGGAACACTGAAATAAGACATCCTAGATCTGAATGAATGAAATATTCGTATTAATTACTTTGTTCATTACATAGTTGAATGTGCTGACAACAAAATCACACAAAAAGCAATGGAAATCAAATGTAAGCAACCCCTGGAGGTCTGGATGTGGAGTTACACTCAAAAATTAAAGTGGAAAAGAACACTACAGGCTGATCCAACGTTGATGTAATGTCCTTAAAACAAGTCAAAATGAGGCTCAGTAGTGTGTGTGGCCTCCACGTGCCTGTATGACCTCCCTACAACGCCTGGGCATGCTCATGATGAGGTGGCGGATGGTCTCCTGAGGGATCTCCTCCCACACCTGGACTAAAGCATCCCCCAACTCCTGGACAGTCTGTGGTGCAATGTGGCGTTGGTGGATGGAGCGAGACATGATGTCCCAGATGTGCTCAATTGGATTCAGGTCTGGGGAACGGGCGGGCCAGTCCATAGCATCAATGCCTTCGTCTTGCAGGAACTGCTGGCACACTCCAGCCACATGAGGTCTAGCATTGTCTTGCATTAGGAGGAACCCAGGGCCAACCGCACCAGCATATGGTCTCACAAGGGGTCTGAGGATCTCATCTCGGTACCTAATGGCAGTCAGGCTACCTCTGGCGAGCACATGGAGGGCTGTGCGGCCCCCTAAAGAAATGCCACCCCACACCATTACTGACCCACTGCCAAACTGGTCATGCTAGAGGATGTTGCAGGCAGCAGAACGTTCTCCACGGCGTCTCCAGACCCTGTCACGTCTGTCACATGTGCTCAGTGTGAACCTGCTTTCATCTGTGAAGAGCACAGGGCGCCAGTGGCGAAGTTGCCAATCTTGTGTTCTCTGGCAAATACCAAACGTCCTGCACGGTGTTGGGCTGTAAGCACAACCCCCACCTGTGGACGTCGGGCCTTCATACCACCCTCATGGAGTCTGTTTCTGACCGTTTGAGCAGCCACACGCACATTTGTGGCTCACTGGAGGTCATTTTGCAGGGCTCTGGCAGTGCTCCTCCTGTCCCTCCTTGCACAAAGGCGGAGGTAGCGGTCCTGCTGCTGGGTTGTTGCCCTCCTACGGCCTCCTCCACGTCTCCTGATGTACTGACCTGTCTCCTGGTAGCGCCTCCATGCTCTGGACACTACGCTGACAGACACAGCAAACCTTCTTGCCACAGCTCGCATTGATGTGCCATCCTGGATGAGCTGCACTACCTGAGCCACTTGTGTGGGTTGTAGACTCCGTCTCATGCTACCACTAGAGTGGAAGCACCGCCAGCATTCAAAAGTGACCAAACCATCAGCCAGAAAGCATAGGAACTGAGAAGTGGTCTGTGGTCACCACCTGCAGATCCACTCCTTTATTGGGGATGTCTTGCTAACTGCCTATGCTTTCCGCCTGTTGTCTATTCCATGTGCACAACAGCATGTGAAATTGATTGTCAATCAGTGTTGCTACCTAAGTGGACAGTTTGATTTCACAGAAGTGTGATTGACTTGGACTTACATTGTGTTGTTTCAGTGTTCCCTTTATTTTTTTGAGCAGTGTATATATATATATAGTATGTGTGTGTGTGTGTAAAATTAAATTATAATATGATTTATTATTATATTATTTATAATTAAATTATAAACTTATCCTTGATATCTCCTTCTTTTGGTAGGTCTGCAGCCTGTTGAGCCTATGACATTACACTATTAGTAATGTCATAGTAATTTATGACAGAACTTTTGGTCATTCTGGAGCTATGAATTACACTAATGGCTGACATTTTTTAAAAAAAATCTGTGTATAACTCAAGTTTATAATGAAAGCAAAAAGTGAAATGTACTTGACCTGAATTCAGTATGTTATCAGACAAAATAGCTGGATAAATACATAGGTACTGTAATGTATAAGGACAAAAGAGTTCCATATTGCCCATATTAATAATAATCTCTGTTCCTCTGCTGTTCCTGGCCCAAGAATTTTAAGCATATAAGGTCTTTAATGATAGTCCAATGTTTGGATGTGTTGCCCCAGGGTGTCATGAGTTTTTATTGAGCTTTTATTGAGTTTTTATTCTGATTGTTTTGGGGCTGGTGGTGCTGATTGTACTGTTTTCTGAGCCACCCAGGGTTTTGGTTATAATGTGGGCAGCTATATAAGTCTTTTAAAATTAATAAATTCACACAATCCCTTGTCACTTATCATGCTGGCTGGGGCACTGAATTTCCCACTGAGCAGGTGATGGCCACTCTTATATTGCTTTAAAAAGGGGTTAGAAAAAAAAATCTCAGAGGTCAGGATTATGAGGATGCTGCTGCAGATAGCTTATATGCAGGTTTTATTTATTTATTTATATTTATTTTTTTATTTGTTTTTTTGGTTTATATAGCTGCCCATCTCACAACAATGCCTCTGGGTTGCGAACACAGATTAAAACCACAAGAAAATGTAACTCATGATGCCCAAGGTTAAAACAACCATAGCGAAATCACAAAGGACACATCATTAGCAGAGCTTGCCTAACCTCCTGGCCCAGAAGCCTGGGGGAACAGCCAAGTCTTCAATGCCTTATGAAAAGCTAACAGGGTCGGGGCTGTCTGGATCTCTGTGTGAATGCTGTTCTTTTTTTAAAAAATTGTATTTATTAAGAGTGTTTCCCATAGAATAAAAGACAAATCAAAAAGAAAAGAAAGAAGCAAGTGCAAAAAATAAAAAGAAAGAACTTAAAGTTAAGAAATATATAAGTGACTTCTGACCATCTTTTCAACAGATATTTACAATCTTATTATTCCTCCTCCCCCTTTAGATGTTATACAAGTCCCATCAGCCCCTCATTTAATCCACGTCTTTCTTAATCTCCCTGGGGATGCTGTTCCACAGGGCAGGCACAGCCACAGAGCAGGCATGGCTTTGGGGTCCAACAAGATGACATGGTTTGATAGAAGGGACCAGGAGCATGTCCTCCCTGCTAGACCTGGTGGGGCAGGCATAAACAATGGGGAACAGGCAATCCTATGCCACGTGAGGCTTTATAGGTGACAACCAGCCTTGGAACGTCAAATTCTGGGGACACAGGAAACTGTTACCTTCACGAGAACAGAGGAGGCTGCCTGAGACTAAGCAACTATTTTATTTTTTGTCCCCCACTGCTAGATCCTTGTAAAATTGTACAAACCAAACTCTGCAGCTGGGATCTACTACATTCAAAGCCCTTGCAGTTAAGTGCTTCTTGCCTTTGACTCCTACTTATGGTCTCTTCTCCCTGCTGAAATGGCCGGGTTTCTGGAATTGATTGACCCTTGTTCTGAATCTGTAGGGTTATGTTTACATTAAATCACTATACGTTAACCTCATAAGCATATAGCATACAACATTTAATTTCCATGCTAACAAGCTCTGATTCTTTATGAAAACCGGTTATCTTTTAATACACTAACACTTGAGTGACAGGTTCTTGAGTACTAACAAAACTGTATTTAGCTGATTATGAGAACAACATGCCTGAAACTACTGTATCCAAATCTGTAACTTGCTGAGTTACCTTTAATGCTTTGTTCATAGGTAATAGCACAGACAACCTGTTCCCGCAAGCAATCTTCAGGCAGACATGGGGGACTGATTGCTCCTTATGCGGGCCCAGAATGCCAAAGCTTGAACACATTGCATTCATTATAACTGTTGTTATCATACTGAAGCAGCTGCTAACCTCCACAAACAAAAGCAAGGCCAGTTCACACAAACTAGTGTCTTCATGGTAGATTGAACACAGAGCTTACATCCTGAGTTCACAGTAAAAAAATTTCTCATAGGAGTAGACATAAAATTACTGGCTGAACCATACCACCAAGAGAAACTACATTGTCCACAGTTATGCTCTTGGACAGAATGGGATATTCAAAGATCTACATCATACACTTTGAAAGACTAGGATATATGCTCACTATGAATGACTGGCATTTCGCCAGAGCCACATCATATGTTAAATCCTTAGTTCCCAAAGAGGTTTACCCTGGGGAGTCAGGAACTCTTGCTCAACAAAACAAGTTCCCAATCTCCTTGGATCTCCAGAATTATTCATACTGTAGTTTTGATCCTGGTCATAGCCTGGAGTGAGCATACAGTACATGCTTGTTGGTTTAACAAAGAAAAGATCTCTGTCACTCTTGGATAAATATTTTCAGAGTACTCAAAAATAAAATGGACAAAAAAGACAATTGAGCAAAGGCAATAAAGGCAAATTAAGTACTAAATGCTCAGAGAAATTAAGAAGGTATTTACTTAATGCAAAATCTAACATTGATGTTGATGCTAAGTGAACCTGTTATGGGAAGACCGGATGCCAGGTAGAACCCTAAGAACTGGGCTGACAATTCATAATATGAAATAAATGGTTCAATCTTCTTCCTGCACCCACTTCCTTAAATTAGTTTCTAAAGACAGAGGGAGCAGGAGGACCAAATGCTATTCTGGGAACAATGCAGAAGACATTTGTCCTGAAAGTATGGGCATCTTCAAGAAGGTCCCTCTTGAAGATTCTAGATTCATGATGGAAGTGGTTGGACCTCAGTTAATCACTCATGAAGCCATTTATGAGTTTAATAAATGTTAGGCCTTAAATTGTGCCCTGAAAGCAATTGGCTACTGCTGCAGATCTTTTAATGCAGGCATCATGTCATCTTTGTATTGGGCATCAGGTAGCTCAATTGTCACAGTTTTATATCAGTTGGAGCTTCTGGAAACTTCTTGTCTAGATGAGATATAATCAAGGCAGAGATCCCTGTCCTGGAATCTGACTGCACAGGAATGATTGAAGCTGGCACATCAGGTATGATGGCACAAACATGCTCCTCATCACTGCCATCACCTGATTGTCCCCAGAAACTTTGTGCCAGATCTGTGTCTAAAAATGGTCTTACCCTAGCAAACAGAAGTTGAAGGAGATAATTTGAAAAACAAAGAAGCAACAAAAACACATGTGGAAAAAACTGAGAGAGAGGCATTTTAGGAGAGGCTTACTAGATCAGACAATAATAAAATAAGTTATACAAACATTGGAGATCCTTCCTCTGCAAGGATGATATGCGTACTTAGGGGAATGAAATACGTCACAGAAAAATAAATCCTTTCCCTATTAACTGGTTCCTAATGGATGCTTTCCTAAGTCCTTTGTAAAACCTAGCCTCAGATGAAATTAGGCAATCCAGATCTAATACAGTTTCATAGGCTGGGTTACATGATAGCTTTGTCTAACTGTTTCTGAAGGGAAAGCAAAAGAAAGAGACAGAAAAGGGGCTTATAGTGGATCTTGGGAAGACAATGGATAGAAAAGATGGGCCTGAAGGGACTTGCAGAAGGCAAAGAAATGTGAACCACTAATCCACAGGTTGCACCATGTAGGCTTCTCCCAGTGGCCCCATTTCAATGTCCACGCCACCCCACCCCTCCCACTTCAGTCCTTGATGGAGGCATTTGGTTGTCTGGCAGAGTCTGAAGCAAGGGACATTCTATGGTAGCCAATCACCCCAAACCAAAACCCTATTCTCCCTCTGTAAAAACAAGGGAAAACAACTGTTTTGTGTGCACGTGATGATGTCCAGCCACTAGTCTGCTTAGGCTGTTCAGTGTATTTTGGCCTCTTTATCTATTCTTGACAACCAACTGCCTGATTAGGAGACCAGGAACTGGGAGGCATCAACCCCAAGGGGTTTCACAGGATGCTTGGTTTAACACATCTCTTGGCAAAATGCTGTCAGTTTTCCAGCAACATTTGCTATTTGCAAATGGGTGTTCCCCGTTTAGCCAAAACACTGAGTGTTTAACATGAAGAAATGGGGCCAGTGCAGCCCCTGACAACGGTGTCATATGACCAATGGGTGTGTGTGTCAATTTAATCTGTGGTTGAATCTTCTGGAAGTGGCTTTGTGGGGGGGAAATGGGGAGGATCTCATAACAGTATTTCACCTCAGACTATAAGTCTGTTGTATTTATCTTCTGAGAAACCGGGCGAAACATACTCATTCTCCTTTAAGAGGCTGGGATTTCATTATTTCCACTTTCTATAGAAATATGAGACAACAGCTCTACAAAAGAAAAGAAAGAATCGAAGGAAGGCCCTGTCTAACCGTGTCTAAGCAAAAAGCCACAGTGTTCTTCCAAACCTTTCGGAATTGAACACTGCATACGTTTGGGATTTTGCATTGCTTAGAGTTTCTCTGGCTATTGAGGCAGCTGATCAATTGATTGAATACATGAATCATAAATGATCACCTTTCATGCTACATCCACAGCACTCCCTTGCTCCGCTAATCTAATCACATTGTCAAAGAAAAAAATAAAGATCTGCTGACATGTCCTGTTTTTAACAAATCCATGATGGTTTCTGGGAATCACCCTGTTCGTGATTACTAGGAGTGCTTGCAAACCCAGTGCTTGATTATTATTTTTCCAGGATTTTCCCAGGTATTGATGTCAAGCTGATTGGTCTATAATTTCCTGGGTTCATCCCCCCCCTTTTTTTTTAAATATTGGAACAATGTTGGCTCTTCTCCAGTCTTCTGGCACTTCCCCTGTGCTCCAGGATTCCTCAAAGATTTCACCCAGTGGCTCTGAGAAGACATCCATCACTTCTTTTTACCCCCTCTGGTCCAGAAGACTTGAGTTCATTCAGAGCAGCCAGGGTTCCTCTCAAATTCCTTACCTGTTTGGTCTGCATTTCTCTTCTGCTCCCCATCATGTCACTTCTGACAAGCCAGGCTGCTTTTTCCCTTTGTGGAAAGACAGCCACCAGGTAGAAATGAAGCAATGCAGTTTTCTCCGTGTTGCCCATCCCCATCTTGCCATCTTCTCCAATCAGTGAGCCAACTGTTTTTTTAACTTGCTTCTTGTTCTGGACATACCCAAAGAACCCCTTTTTCTTATTTATGGCATTCAAAGCAAGTCTTAGCTCATGCCGAGCCCTGGCCTTCCTGACCCCATCCTTGCAGATTTGGGCTATTTCCTGATATTCTGCTTTTGTTATATGGGCCATTTTTTAAACTTGTCGTTTTTGTTTCCCATTTATCACAGAGCTTTTGGTGCAACCACACTTCCTTAGGTGTCTCCATTTATTTTCTCTTTGGTATTAATTGTGTTTGGGTGTTCATTATTTCATTTTTCAGACTTTCCCAACTCTCCTGAACTGTTTTTCCCTTCAGGACTTCCCTCCATGGAATCCTTGCTACTTTTTCTCTTAGCTTGTTGAAGTCAGCCCTCTTGAAATCCAGAACACTAATCTGATGACCTTCAGTTCTTCCTGCCTGCAATATGGTGAATTCTAGGATTACATGGTCACTCTCACCCAAGGTCCCTACCACTTCCACTTCTTCAACTACTTCTTCCTTGTTAGTACAGTAAGTATTAGGTTTAATGTATCTGATCCTCTACTTCCTTCCTGCAGGACAATGGACAGTGGACAATGGACAGTGGAGTTGTCTCTTGGACAATGAAGTTTCCTGCAAGGCACATCAAGAACCGGTTGGATCTCGTTGGAAAGATCCACAAATACCTATGGTTGAAGATTGGATTGTCAAATTAATGGATTTGGCTCAAATGGCTAAACTAACGGCATTAATAAGAGAACATTCTGTTTCTGGATTTCTATCTATTTGGCAACCACTTTTAGAGTACTTGCTTGTGGTAGAAAAAAATGAAATTTTGTTTTTGGGTTTTAGTGATTAAATGGTTTGTTTTAATAGAAATAATGTCATTATGGTTTAACTAATGGTAAGAGATTACCCAGATACCCATCAAGTTATTCTGCAAGATATTTGGGATATTGTAGAAAATATCAACTCTAAAATGTGTCAACTGATTGAGGACACTCTGCTGGGAGAGGAAGAGTTTCATCAAGAGGGAGATAGTTTTGTTGACAGTGAGAATGGATTCTTTGAAGAAATACCAGGCGACAAACACACTTTGGTGATGAAGGGGTTACAGTTTGACGTGCAAGATACTGACGAGGTTGTTTTCCTGAGGGATTGTTTTGGGAACAAAATGGCTCTGTTCCGTGGGAGGTTTTCTGCTGAGAAGTCTGACTTTTTAAGGGGGCAGCTGGGCTGTTTGATTTCTTTATGAAAAATGCCTTATGTGTAATATTGTCCTGTTTGACTAGGTTAGACCCAGAAGAGGTGTAATATAATTAGTTTATTGAACACAACAATACTGAAACAATTTCCTTTAACGTATTAATGAGATTAATTACAATTACTAAAACAATTCAAACTTTAGAGTTAATCTAATTATAACAAAACAGTTCAAGGTTAAATTTAATTAACTTACTGAATTTTTTGATTTAAAATTAAACTCAATTACTTAGACAATATTAATTACAATTACTACAACAATTCAAACGTTAGTATTAATAGTAAAAGGAGGACCCGGTATACCGACCAAAAGCTTTATTAATCAGTTTCAACTCAGCAGCAAGGCAACTTGGGGAGACTGCACTGGCAGCTGAGGTGAAATACCAACGTTCTAAGTGACAGTTGGAGCAATGGCGGGACAAGGCTTCAAGGCAGCTGCCTGTCAGATGGCAAACCAAGGCTCGGAGACAGCAACTGAGGCGATGACAGGACTAGCCCTTGCGGCAGCAGCGAAAGCGGAGATGGAGCAGGACTCAGAGATGACGATCGGGCAGGACTCAGCTGCGACAGAGGAGGCGGCTGTGAGGCAGAATTCAGCAGCGGTAACGGGCGACGGCGGAATCAAGCTCGGCAGCGGCAACGGAGACAATGACAGGATCAAACTCGGCGGAGATAGTGACAGCGGTGGTAGCTTCAAGTCCGGTGAGGATAGCGGAGGCGGAGACAAAACAGGATCCAACATCGGCGCAACAAGTCCAGCTTTGGAGCAGCTTCCCTCAGTCTCTGGAATCAAGGTGTGTGATCGCTGGTAAGAACGGTTGTCTCCAACAACCCGTTCCTGTGTTCGGTGCCTTTTATACTTTTCAATCTCCCGCCTTTTGTGGACGGGAGCCAATCTCCTCTCTCTTTGCTCTGCCCTTTTTTCTGCCCTTCTGGCTCGCGCGCTGATTGGTGGTTGTGCATCTTCTGCTGCACTTTCTCCAGTCAGCTCTTCTGGCTCCAACACTTGTCGTTGATCAACATTCCCACCTTCCTTAACTGTCAATTCCCCCTCTTCTGTGTCAGATTCATTCTCAGCCTCAATCCTTGCAAATATGGAGACAAGAAATTGTTCTGGTATATTTTGATGTAGGATAAAAAAAATTAAGAATATGTACTTGGTTTGATATTAAGGTTTATATGATTTCATTTTTCTTTAATGATTTGACTGGATTTTTTAAAGGCTTGTTTGATTTATAAGATTTATAAGGTATCTATAAGGTATAATAATAATTGGTTTTTAGGTTTAATAGGGTTAAGATTGCTGTAGTATTATTAATTATAAAAGTTTTTATAATTTGATTTTTGTTATAGTGAACAGAAATATATAGAATAGTGGTAGGAAGGAAATAATTAAGTAAATGTTGTTTTTGTTGGGGGGGAGGGAAATTGACTTAGAGATTTATATAATTTTTTTGTCTTTTCCATAAGGGGAAGGAGCAATTGCATTAGTGATTTGTATATCTGCTAATAGAGGGATTTATAGAAATAATGTGATCTCGGTTTGATATAGAGTAAGGGTTTGAATATGGAAATTGCTGTATATTCTTGTTGTGGAAAGTCGGAAGTCACTTTATGTAATCTTCAAAATTCTTTTTTCCTGCGTTTCGTGCACTTTTTAGTTTTTCTTTTTTTTTCTTTTTGTAGTTTTTTGTTTTTTTAAAAACTTAATAAAATTCTTTTTTAAAAAAAGTACCTGTTGGATCTCCCACTTGCTTTAGAGTTTGATTCCCAGCTGATGTTAGGATAAATGAAATCCCCCATGCCCATACATATGCACATACAGTACATATACCTGGAATTTTTCATCCCCAGCTTCCTTGGACATAAAGTTCTGACAAAGGGGGTAGTCATCCCCTCCACTCAGCCTTATTGAAAAGGACAGCTGGGCTGTGCCACTGTGCCTCTGAGTCCTGCCATTATGCCGTAGTTTCTCAAGCCCAGCCTTTTGATGTCCATGTGTAAAACATAGATACCTGAGCAAGACAGGCCTATCTGCACAGTCTATCTGCACTGCAGCCCTCAATTTGGAAGATTCCCATGTATGCAGTTCTATATGTTTGGGCTCCCCATACACATGTAATTATCATGTGGGTTTTTTAAAAAGAAATATCAGGCATTTGGCTCCCTGTCTTGATCAGCTGCTATTTTTAAAAAGTGGTATATTAATATGATTCTATGTTAAATGCAGTATTCAGTTTGTCTCTCACTGTCCAAAGTGGTTAACAGAAAATTTTGCTAGATGTGTTATACGTGTCATCTCCTCCCAGTTTTTGGCCTCTATGTTAACAAGAAAGGAGGGTAAAAGACACTGACATTTCCTAGGGACCTGGATGTAGCTCTGGAGGTCACCTTCCTGGCAGAATTAATCCTTTCTCCCTCATTCCCACTGACCAGTTGTTTCAGGGCAATCAAGTAAGTGAAATGCCCTTAATTCCCCATGAGCCTCCTCAAAGAGCAGCGGTAACTGATGAAGTTGTCGGTTTCAGAAAATGAAGTGGAGGACTTGTTTGCATATCCCTCCTCCCATTTGACTCTCCTGAACTTGGAAACTTTCTCTTTAATCTTACAAATGATATGAATACGAACTCTCCAGACCATCATTTGAAAATGCCAACAAAATCTCCCACCACAGAAACCTGAGGAAATAGCAAATTAATTACAGCATTTAGGGCATTGGTTTGATGCCAACAGGGGCCCTCAATCGATGTAGAGTTGGAAGAGAAAGTGGTCAGATCAGTCATGTGTATTTGGTGGCTGGTGAAAAGCTTTGCAATTCAGTGTGTTCCTTCTATGCCAGTATTTTTAATGCCTGTTTTTCCAGACAAAAAAGAAAGATATTTTTTTTTCCATCAAGCACAAAGTGACATTAACCTTTGGGTCAGCACGATGTATCACAAATCCAAATAAAGGATCTCTTTCCATTTTCAAAGAAAGAATATTCATTATTCTGTCATCCCAATTGGCCCCAGTGATGGTCTGAAATACTGCTGTCACTAGGATTAATAGATGCCTGGCAAAAGGAGGACATGTCCTCCTTTTGGTCCTCATGTCTTCCATCCAGCAGGCATAGCCTTAAAATCAAATATTGTCCGGCTTTCTGAGTATCTTCCTGAGCAGCTTTTCTCTGCAGTGCAGTGCTTCCCTAATAAGTGCTAACTGCAAGTTAAGGCCTCTGCTCTGTGACCTTAATTAGTTGATTAGAACCCTCCCTCCCAGCCACTTGCCTGAAACTGACAAGGCCTTAATCAGTTACATGCTGAAGGCTTTTGCCTCCTAAGGGGCTCTAGCCCATTCCTGGAAAAAGTAATTTCATATACATGTAGGCCTTACTACATTTTTTTTTCCAGTGTAATTTTTGGTGTGGAGGCCAAGAAAGTTAAACAGGTAGTATGTCTTCCTTTTTACCCCATTTGTCATCCTTTCCAATTATCTGTGTCCTCCTTTGCCTCTTCAGTTATCTGGTAACCCTAGGTGCCTTCCAAATCCCCCAGAATTACTTATGAACCAGCATTGTACATTTTCCTCCAAATATCAGCTCTGCGGTGGGAATGCCAAAGGTACAGGTTTGCACACAAATTTATTTTTGAAAAAATGGCATGATACAAAAATGGCAACATAGCATTTTAAAATATTTCATAACTCTTAAGGTTTCTGCTTTTTTAAAAAATATTTTGGACTGAGAACTCATATGTAAGCACAAGATGCAAGCAGAAGATGGATATACCTTAAGACTTCGGTCTTGTACACTGTTTTCTGGGAAGAAGCTCTGTTGAACTGAGTGGGCTGACTACTTCTGAATAAACATAGATGAGGATGTGCAACAACTGATATGTTAGCCAACCTATTTGTACTTAACATCAGAGTGACTAAAATGGCAAAATTGTGATACCTCTCCCTCAGCCTTTACACAGAGACACAGTCAATTCTAATCTAAATTCATTTATTTATAATTTTTCTATACTGCAGGTCTTCCAAAAGATTCCCAACAATGTAAACAAATCAAATCAATAAAACCAGTATGTAGCACTAACACTAACACACACACACACACACACACACACACACACACTAATCAACCTACTCCAAATATTTAAGAGCAACAGGTGCAAGTTCTCCTGGTATGTATAAATTTGGAACATTAAGATATGTGTAGGTGATTAAATGTTACCATAGAAATAGATGGATACTTGCATTTAATTTTGCATTCTGGGTAACTAAGGCAACTGGCTTATAAAGAATTTTAAAAAAAGAGTACTGCATGCCAGGGTTTCATTTTCTTCATATTCTTTCTTGCAGTGGTTCCCAAGGTTTTCTTTTATGTAAGCCACTATATCATCTTCAAAAGCATTTGCAGAACACCATATAAACCAGCTGTTAAAACACTGTGAATAATAATTTAACACTGAATATGATACAGAGCAATCCAGAAAGTACTGCATGAAGTCTATGGAAGAGGCCTATATATACACATATCATCATTGGCGATCACTCGTAGCCGAGTAAGATTGTCTTCCAAAGGTAAAATTTTAACAGTGGATCCGTAAGTGGCTATAAAGGCCAATTCTGGATCCGCACAACCTCCCACAATGAGGGCATAGGTTTCCGGGTGGGAGACGGTCATGATGAGGGTTTGCCTGACGTGCCTTCCTTTTAGCTCTTTTCTCCTTTTCGCCCTGTACTCGTGCTTCTTCAAAGTCCATAGCGCCATTAATAAAGGATGACCTCCAATTGAAACGCTCATGAGTTAGGGCTTCCCAGTTCTCAATGCTGATATTACATTTTTTTAAAATTAGCTTTGAGAGTATCTTTGAATCTCTTTTGCTGTCCACCAATATCCCGTTTTCCATTCTTAAGTTGGGAGTAAAGTAGCTGCTTTGGAAGACGATGGTCAGGCATTCGAACAACATGACCGGTCCAGCGAAGTTGATGTTGGATGATCATTGTTTCAATGCTGGTGGTTTTCACTTCTTCTAATATGCTAACATTAGTTCGCCTATCTTCCCAAGTAATTTGCAGAATTTTTCGGAGGCAGCGTTGATGGAATCTTTCAAGAAGTTGGAGGTGGCGTTTGTAGAGGGTCCATGTTTCACAGGCGTACAGAAGGGTTGGTAGTACAATGGCTTTGTAAACAAGCATTTTGGTCTCCCTGCGAATGTCCTCAAACACTCTACACTTCATTCGGGAGAAAGCTACACTCGCAGAGCTCAGGCTATATATACTATATATACACATAAACACATCCCCAACACACATATAGAGGCAAACACACACACACACACACACAAATTCTCTATCTATCTATCTATCTATCTATCTATCTATCTATCCATCTATCATCTATCTATCTATCTATCTATCTATCTATCTATCTATCTATCCATCTATCATCTATCTATCTATCTATCTATCTATCTATCTATCTATCTATCTATCTATCTTCTAATCCTCTACAGATCACCTGCAATGCCTTCAAAGGGCACCAGTGGGCACAGGGCACAGAACAGAACAACAACAAAAAATTAAGACTTAGACTTACAAATTAAGTCTAACTGTAGCTGAAAGCTGAAGATCCTTTCTCAATCTCTGTGCGTCTAGAGCAGGCCTGCATAACTCATAGAGGAGAAAGCACCACACTGATACATTACAAATAATCATGGGCTACAAAGGAATAGTTTTGGGAAAAATAGAAGTGTATTACTAAAAAACATGAAGAATACACTACTATTTGTTTAAGTACAAAAAACATGGATACGTCAAAATGATAGACTGTACCTTTTTCCAACAAGTTTTTTGTATTGTCAAGTTAAATGATGTGTTGATATATTAAAATGTCTTGCAAATGTTCATTACTGATGGAACAATGCTGTTTGTTTTTATTCATGTTCATGACTGAAAATGTTTGTTCTCATATAAATGTGCTTCCAAAAGAACAAAAGGTTTTCTGAGCAGTTTTGATGAGCTTTAAAACATTTTTCCTGTAAACATTTGTAAAACACAATCAAATGGATTTCCTTAAATTTTGATTTATAAGTTCTGGAACATTACAAGGTGATTATTTCTATTTGTAAATCTGGTGATATTTCTTCTGGATTTACAGACAATGGGTTTTCAATCATATTTAACTGAATCTTTTCTTCTTTGGTCAAAGGAAACCTTTCACTGAATTCTTCACTTAGAAGGCTAACATGATCTCCATATTTTTTTCCTGCTTCAGTGTGCTTGCATTAGGAATATGCTGAGCACAAGTAGGAAAGTTGTCCTCTGAAAAGATATAATCTCATTTTAAATGCTTTTAGTGAATCATACATTTTAAAGATTGGTTGATCTTTTCCTTGAAGCTGCAGATTCAGATTATTTAGATGAGTTGTGACATCACAAAAGAAAAAAAAGGTCATAGTTCCATTCTTCATCTTCGAGGTCTTTGAATTTTCTCAGTTCATTTGCAAGAAATTTGTTACATCATCTTTTATAGTAAGGAAATGCTGAAGCATGCGTCCTCGACTCAGCCATCTTATTTCTGTGTGAGAAATTAAGTCATTATATTCAGCTTCTGCTTCTTGAAGAAATGTTTGAAATGTTCTGGGTTTTAGTCCACTACTGTGGAGATAGTTAACAACAGAGGCAACCACCAATGTCACATGATCACATTTTAAAACTGTACTACAGGTAGTCCTCAGTTAAGGATGGTAATTGGGACTGCAGTTTCAATCGTTCAGCAATGCGGTCGTAAAGCGCGATGTCACGTGATCACATTGCTTAGCGACAGCAATCCCTGCAGTCCTCGTTGCCGTCGTTAAGAGAGGATTGTGTGTCATTAAGAGAACACCTCCTCGCATCTTCCTGCTGACTTCCAACAACCAAAGTCAGTGGGGAAGCCGGCAGGAAGTTGCAAATCCTAGGCGGCTTGAAAGCAGGCTGGCAGGCAGGCAAGTGGCTGCTGCTGGGTGGGGGAGGGCACACGAGGGTGCACGAGGGGCTGGTGTGGTGCGGTGTGAGCACAGCAGGGTGGGAGTGGCTGCTGCAGGATGGGAGAGGGTGCACAAGGGTGCATGAGGGGCCAGTGCAGTGTAGCACAAGGGGGGGGGTGGCTGCTGGGTGCGGGAGACTTACCAGAGTGACTTGTGACCTTCCCTGCTGGCTTCCCCATTCACTTTGCTTGTGGGAGGCTGGCAGGGAAGGTTGCAAAGGGTGATCAAGTGATCGTGGGACCCTGCAACCGTTGTAAGTGCGAGCTGGTTGCCAAGCTCCAGATCAAGATCACATGACAGCAGGGGTGCTGGGAAGGCCAGAAGTTTGAAGACCGGTCATAAGTAACACTCGTTCAACACCGTTGTAACTTCAAATGGTTGCTGAACGAGTGGTCATTAACCGAGGACTAGCTGTACACAAAACTTGCAGATGAATAATGCAGTGGTGTTTGGTTATTTCTCGTCTGATGTAGGGCTCAAGAAGAGGAATGGCTCCAATGTTTTTGCCATTCACGGCTTGTGCCCCGTCAGTACAAATCGCCATTAAATTCTTCAGATCAAGTTTCAATGTTTCTTTAAGACATTTTATGACTTCATCGCAAATTACTTTTCAAGTTGTGCGGCCAGTTGTGGAGCAGATTCTGGCAAGTTCCTTAGTAATTTCAAAGTTTGTACTGATTCCTCAGTACAAATGGGTAATTGTGCTCTGTCTTTTAAATTAGTGCTTTCATTAACAGCTAGTGAATGAAAAAGAACTTCTTTAGATTTCTCAGCTAACTGATCACTCAGATTGGAAGAAAAGTATTAAATACATTTAATATCTGAAATGATTGATTGATTATAAATCTCTAACGATGTAGATGCTAATAGCAAGTTTTGTACCATTCAACTGGAAATCCATTGGATCCAAGGGCTTTCTCCAATTTCATAGATTGTATTATTTATATAATTTATTTTAATGTCAATGATTATGCCAGTTTTTTTAGATCTTCCTGAGAGATTTCTTCCATTCAGTATTTCCTAAGAAATTAATAATTTGCTGTTCAGTTACAGATGCCTCCAATTTATATAACTTAGTACAGGTAGTCCTCGACTTACAACCACAATTGGGACCTGAATTTCCATCGCTAAATGATACAGTTGTATAGCACAATGTCATGTGACCGCATTGCTTAGCGACAGCAATCCTGGGCAGTCCCGGTTGCTGTCATAGCCCCAAGATGCGTGGCTCATTAAGTGGGAAGCAGCGGGATTCTCGGCAAGGAGCATGGGGGTGATGCAGGGGGTGGGGGAGGCCTGGGAGGGCTGGCGCAGGCTGCACACAAGTTGGGGGAGGGGGTGCTGCAGTGTGGCGCGAGCTAAGAAAGGCCAGGGAAAGAATATGGATTCTTCTTGGATTTTTGCAGCCCCAGAGCCACGCATGCCAGGAAGCTCCTTTGTGCTGTGCGAAGCCCAGCCCTAGCCCAACCCAGAAGCACTGTGCAAAGCCACTGCATCCCGGGAAGCCCCAACAGCGTGGCGCAAGCCACCATGCCCCAGGAAGCCCCAGCCGCTCCAGCCCAGTCCCAGCCTCAGTCGCCCTTGCCAGCCTGCACTCCGAGGCCCCTGCCACCCAGTGCTCCACCGCCTCTGCTGACCTTTGCTGTCTTCTTGCTCCCGCTGCTGATGAGTCATGCCCGGCCTGGCCCTTCGTGATGCAACTGCTGGCCGCGTGAGGCCATCTTCCCCTGGTCTCATGAGGAAACTGCCATGCACAACCTTGGGAAGAACGTCTCATGTGGCCAGCAGCTGCCTCATGAAGGGCCAGGCCGGGCATGCTTGGTGAGCAGTGGGAACAAGAAGACGGCAAAGGTCAGCAGCAGGGGTAGCAGGGCCTATAGAGTGCAGGGAGCCAAAAGGGCATAGATGGGGGGAGGTAGGTGGGTGGGTGGGAGCTGAAGCACCCCTGCGGCTGTAAGTGTGGGCGGGCTGCTAAGCGCCCAAATTTTGATCACATGACCCCGGGGGTGCTGCAATGGCCATGACTTCAGAGACCAGTCATAAGTCCCTTCGTTCAGCACTGTAAGTCAAGGACTACCTGTATAAAAATTATAAACACAATAATTAATAGATTTTGTCTCAGTACATAACTGACCATCATTGCCTGAATTTCAGATATAAAATTTCATTGTTTCTGATGTTTCTATCAGTGAGCCTATAACTTTCCAGCATTCCCTCCCGATTCTTAATAGTTCTGATTATTGCACTTCAAAGAATATTCAAATTGTTCTGAATACAGTAGCCCCAATTTAACCTTAGCTGCTATAAATATTTGATATGATTCATCTGACAGTTTCTAGCATAAGACAAAAGTGAATCTTTAAAAATCTTTTCCAGTTGTATGAGATTAAAATCTCTACATCTTTTTTTTCCTGCAGTGATAGTAATAGTAAATCCATTAAAAATGCTTTAAACACATCCCAGAGGATTAACAAATTGGTAGAGCCCCTGTTTGTTTTTTAAAAAGAGGCATTTTTCTTCTGGCTACTTGAATATTTCTCTTATAAGAGAGAATTCTTTTTATAGAGTAACAGGAATAATTAAGTATTCTATGGAGTCCTTGGTGCTCTCTGAGTTTGGTTGTTTGCTGTCAGATGTTTCATTACCTGACTAGTAACATCATCAGTGCTAGTGAGTGTGGGATTTGCTCACTGTTTATATACAGTAGCTTGCCCTGCCAGTGTTGGTGGGGATGTGGTTTTCTCCTTGGTAGTTCCTTGATTGGGTGTTGTTTTCCACTTGGCTGTTTGTCTGGTGTTAATCCCTGCTTATCTGGGTGTTGGCTGCTGGAGAGGATGTGTTCTGGTCTTTTTGTTTCCTTCTTAGCTTTTTTTTCTATGAATAAAGTTTTTATTATTTTTTAGAACAAAAATAAAAAACTACAAAAAACAAAAAACTACAAACAAACAAAAAACACTAAAGGTGTAAAAACACAAAAGAAAAGACTTTTAGAAAGGTACATACATACAGGTGACTTCCAGCTTTCAACAGCAAGAATATACAGCAATTCCCATAAACAAACCCTTCCTCTATATCAAACCATAATCACATTATTTCTATAAATCCCTCCATTAACACATATACAAATCTCTAATACAATTGCTCCTTCCCCTATATATATAAATTTCTACTTCAAACTTCCCTCCCTCTTAAAAAACAATCCATTTAATTTTTTTCTTTCTACTACTATTCTATATACTTCTGTCTACACAATAGTCATCAAATTATAGAAACAAATAAATTGTCTGCCTTTATAATAAACAATCTTAACCCTATTAGACCTAAAGAAAGTATAAAACACTATTATATCTTATCAATATCCTTTAAGTTTTACAAATCTATAGTCCTATAAATCCTAATCCAAAGCATAAGAAAAGAAAAGAAATCATATTAGTCTCATGATCAATCCAATTAAATATTCTTAATTTTTATAAATTGTCTGTCTTTATAAATTAACAGTCTTAACCCTAATTATGCTTAAAAACAGTATAAAATATTACCAGAAATTGTCAATACCTTCTAAATCTTAGAAATCAAAAATCCTGTAAATCATATTAACCTCATTATCAGTCCAATTAAATATTCTTAATTTTTTACCTCTCCTCAAAATATACCAAGGCATTTAAATATTTCACCATTATGCAAAGCATTTTTTACAAAGATCCAACAACCCAACAACCCCTAACGATACAAACTTTCCAGCAAAAGAGAAAAAAACTCCCACATAACATACTCTTCTTTCCCATAACATTGATTGAAATAATCATAACATTTCCCCAGCTTGGCAGTTCCTTGTGCAGTCTTAAGGTTAAACAATCATTTTAACCCCATAAACACCAATCCAGAGTTTTCAGATGAGAATATTTCAATCTCCCTCACAGCAGTAAAATTGCCATCTTTTCCAACTTCTTCTTCTTCTTCTTCTTCTTCCATCATAATATTTTCATATAGTTATTCCATTTTAGCTAGAATCTCATCTCGAATGTCCCAAACAATCTGTATAATAACTTGACAACCCTTTGAAAAAATCTCTTCTTGCTGACAATGTAATTCTCTGAAATCTTCTTTAAAATCTTCCATTGTTCTGTTGGATTGTAAACATATTCTTACATTTCTGTATATATAAATACAAATATATTTCATATTCATATATTAGAAACATTTGCACTTGTATTATGGCTCTGAAACCATGTTGTATTTCCCTGAAGAGTTTGTTGACTTTCTTACTCTTCCTTTCTAACAGGCCTTGATAGATAGCTGTGCCCATAGAAAGATAAAGTGTACTTTCCAAGGATAGCTTCTCCAGAGGAAAGATATTGTTTAATAATGGTCAAGGGGCCCTAGCAAGGATGGAAGGAAGTTCCTAATATGGAGTGAAGGAAGGAAATTCCTAATATGGAATGAGGGTATGGTGGAGTATGGGTAACTGAGTAAGGGGTGGTCTTCTAAAGGAGGAGTTGAATGGAATCTATATAATGTGCTGTAGGAAGGGGGTCCTGCGCGGCCGCCCACCTAACAGCTTGCTGTCATTGCTTTTGCTCTTGGGTGAATAAACTCCTAACTTCATGCAATTTGTCAGTTTCTTTACTCCCGGCTCAGGAACGAATCTGGTAAGATAAAATTTATTTCTAACAGTTCAAACAGTAAATTATAGCACACCCTAAAGAGTTAACTCACAAAAATAGAGGTTAATGAATTAATCCAAAATTAATCAAAGAAAATATACTAGCAGACAGCTCAAAGAAAGTAAACAGAAAGCCAAAAGTTTAGAATGAGAAATCAAAAACAATGTATAGAAAAAACACTCCAACCTTCAAATTCAGCAACAAAGATAGCAGCGGAAAGGCAATGTTACAGATCCCAATATAACCCAGATGGGAAAAAAAGCCAAAACTTTTTTTTATATAGTTAAAAATCTCCAAAAATAACTATATTCACCAAGAGATTCCACTTTTTCTTATAAAAAGCTTCTCTTAAGGTACAAAACTTAAAAAAACAAATTGGGTGCTTAAGAAATGGGAAGGCAAGACTTATTTCCCCTTTAAGGGGTTGCATACGTGGTTCAGAAAGAGATGAAATCACAGCCTCCCGGTGTAGTCTTACCGCTTGGTCGCAGATGCTGTCCATGATCTCCTGGCTACAACTCACCATCTGGAGGACAGATGGGTCGATTCTCAGCATTTTCCTTAATCCGGAAAAACACTTGGGGCTACAGAAAAACCTGCCTGTGCCCAGAAAAAACTGCCATGCTGCCAGCTCTGCCCATGGAGCTTGTAAGCAAAGTTGTTCAGTCCGCCATTTCCCAGAGGAAGTCCCTTCTTAGCTTTTTTATTGTCTCTTTTGTGTGTAAATTTAACTTTTAGTTAAAACTTCTTTCTCCAAAGATTGAAGGAAACTTGCCTGGTGCTGTAAAATTTGTCGATCCAAAGGTTCCTAATAGATGAAGAGCCATTAACAAGCAATTTCCGAAAGTGATTAGAAAAGGAAGTATGCAAACTTAGTGTCCTTTCAAAGACGCCAACCGTGGTTTGAGTAAGATGGCTAGATGGCTATTCCCTCGTCTCCCAGAGCTCTAAACCCACTGGAGACTGTTGTATTGTGGTCTCATGAGGAGTAGCTGTCTGGAGCACCTGTGGGTGATCTCAAGTCCTCTCCTTGTCTGGAGAGGAATTATTGGAGATAATTGGTCTACTTGCTGGCTCTTCATTCCACCGCGGACATCAGCTCCACTTTTTGTGGAGCTGTCTTCAGTCTGCCATTTCTTCCCTGGAAGTCAGGCAGAGAAGATGTTTCATTGCAGATAAGATAGAAGCCATGTATGTACAGAAGAAATGCATATTGCAGAACACAAACATCAAATCCTATATATCAGCTACAATGTTTAAACTCCTGGAAGGGGGCTTCTGGTGGGGGACATGGCCGACTGACGAGCTGTGTCTGCGAGCTCCGCAGGCAGATCTGACAACATGGGTTTTTTGGGGGGAGCAAGCAGGCTTTTCCTGCAGTCCCAGAGCATTTTCATGGTTAGAAAACACTTGGAAATATCCCATTTGTGCTCCATAACGCCGTCTTGCAGCCAGAGAATTGCAAACAGCATTCACAACAGTCTGGTAAGAGACGACGAGAGACGGGGACTCCATCTTTTCCATGCCACGTTGTAGCCTTAAGGGACATTAAGTTGAGCCCCCCCCCTTTTCTAAATCACCCAATTTATATTTTTAAGTTTTATACCCTAAGAGAGGCTCTCTACATTAAGAAGAAGCGGATTCTCTTGGTGTTTATTGTTAGTTTTGTATTAATTTTTAATTTTTTTTAAAGTTTTGGCTTGTTTTCCCATTTAAAGATTAAGGAGAATTGAGAATAAATAATTGCCTCCCTGTTATTATTTTTGTACTGAATTTGAAGGATTTAATATTTTTCTGCACACTGAAATTATTGTTTTGGATTCTTAGCTTTCTGCTCACTTTCTCTAGCTGCTTGGTAGCGTACTTTCTCTTCTCAATTTAACTCGGAAGGTTTTTATTAACTTATTAACTCCTATCTGCGTGAGTCAAGTATTTAGGAAGCATTATAATTCACTGCCTGAAACATGGAGGATTGTTGCAAATCAGAACAGACCTATAAAGAGATTCTTCAGATTGGTATCAGAAGATTCTGCAGGAGTTGCGGGACAATAGGGAAGATATGATTTCTAAAATGATTTCTAAAATGTGTCATCTGGCTGAAGTTTATATGGAAGAAGATGGAGATCCTGATAAGGATGAAGATTTTTCTACTGACAATAAAATTAAAGTAATACCAGACAAGGACTTCATTTTGGTGTTGATGGGGTTAAAGAGACAATTTGAGCTGCAGATTGTTAGAAGAGCTGTTTGTTAGGGATTGTTATGGGAGAGAAGAGAATTTGTCTTGTGGGAGTTTTTCTTTTGCTGAGAAGTCTGTGATTTTAAGGGTGGTAGCTGGGCTGTTTGATTTCTATAAGAAAAATGTCCTGTGTGTAATAAGGAGATATATAAATGTTTTGGTTTATTTTGAAGTAGGGTAAAAATTAAGAATGTTTAATTGGATTGGCAATGAGACTTCTATGATTGCATTTTTTTCTTAATGACTTGGATTAAGACGTATTGGACTTTTTAAAAAGATTTGTATGACTTTTAAGATATATAAGGTATCGTTTAAGATAGTTATAGTATTACTAATTATAAAAGTAAATAATTTATATATTTTAGGGAGATATGTAAATGTTCTGGTTTATCTTGAAATGGGGTAAAAATTTAAGAATGTGTAATTGGATGGATAAAGATTTATGGTTATTATGATTTCATTTCTCTTTAATGAGTTGGATTAAGATTTACTAGATATTTACTAAGGCTTGTTTGATTTGTAAGATTTATAAGATATCTAACAATTGTTTGGTTTTCTAGGTTTAATAAGGTTAAGATTGTTGTACTATTATTAATTATAAAAGCAGACAATTTATAATTTGGTTTTTATTACAGTGGACAGAAATAAATAGAATAGTAGCAGGAAGGAAATAATTAAATAAATGTTGTTGTATGGGGGAGGGAAGCCGATCTAGAAACTTATATTATTATTATATTATATTATATTATATTATATTATATTATATTATATTATTATATATTATATATATATTATTATATATAAGGGGAAGGAGCAATTGCATACATGATCTGTATACATGCCAATGGAAAGATTTATAGAAATAATGGGATTTTGGTTTGATATAGAGTAAGGGATTGATTGTGGAAATTGCTGTATATTCTTGCTGTTGAAAGTCAGAAGTCACCTTTGTATGTAATCTTTAAAAATTCTTTTTCTTCTGTTCTACACTTTTTTATTTTTCTTCTTCTTTTTTGTTGTAGTTTTTTGCTTTTTTGTAGTTTTTATCTTTGTCTCAAATTTAATAAAATTCTTATTTTAAAAAATGAACTCCTGGAAGGTTCTCTCCTATCTTTTTAGTCAACAGAAATTTGGCCGTTTTCTTCATGGCCTTGAAATTGGGAGACATTTGCTCAATGTTTGTTTATGGTTCTGTCTAGTTTGAAAACCATTGGTTCCCACCTCGCCAGCTTCAGCTCTTACAGTCGCTGATATTTTTCTACTGAGAAATTGTTCTTTGAAACAGTGTCAGACTCTGTCACTGAAATGAGATTACTTAATTTGCTCCAGTTGAAGAACTTTTCCAAGAACTTTTCCAAGAATTTTTCCAATAATTGGCATGGGGTGGGATGGGATGGGGACTACAAAGAGAAGGGAAAATGCTGAAAATACTTTTCCTCTGTATTCTAAATTGTATCCAAGTGCATTCAGTTAGCCATATATTAATTTGACAAAACCTGTATTGGACACAGTATGGGGGAGGAGGAGAAGACAATGTGAGTTTTTGTTTATAGTTGCATGACCTGGTTCCCTCTCTCTCCCTCTCTCTCTCTCTCTCTCCTAGATATTTATAAGCCTTGACTTTAAAAAAAATGAATTAATCTATTCTATGAAGTTTTCTGCCTACTGTGCTTCTTTTCCTTGACATATGCTTCCTCCATCTCCTTTGTTCTGTCAATATGATTTAGATGGCAAGGCCACTCACAATGTGACATCTTTCATTTGTATGATTTGTGCTGCATCAACAGCATAGACAGTACTTAAAAATAAAGTATACTTCTTGCCAGAAAAACCAGTGGTTTTGAAAAATGAGGGAATTACTTTAAAAGTCAACTTGAAGAACAGTTTCAAGATTTCCCACTGTTGCTCTTGAATATCAAAGCTTTGTCTACAGTCCTGAAATATACAGTGTTCATTTGTGTACTTGTATTTGTACACAATGTGCAAGAGCTGGATTGTATCACTTCACTACAGTAGGAAACTCTCACAAATGAATGCTTTTTCATGAGGAGAAGAATATAAAAAATTAATATACCAAGGGAAAGACTAGATTACTTCTTAACCTCTTATTTTCTATATGTTGGGGTTCTTATGTTTACTTTTTTATAGACAAGTACTAAGTCATATGAGCTCTCAGTTGTAGTCTGAAGTGATATGTTCCAAAGTAGACTTACAATCTCAATGGGAAAAAAGAGACCAATGAAATTAGGAAGTGCCCCAACGCTGACAAACTTCCAAGAGACTCTAGAATCACTTTCATGTCCCCAGGACATGTCAAAATCTATCACATGTATGAAGAGTTACAATCCCTTCCTATATGGAGGAAAAATCACACTACGGAAAAATTGCTTCATAGCATACAGCCATCCTACAGCAATTTCCTTTATATCTTTGGTGTCTTAAGATAAAACAGAAAGGCTGAATTAGTTGGCATAGACTTTTTCCATATGACCCTTTGATGTATAATGTGAGTTAGAACATCAGCTTCTTGCATTGTCAATCTTGCTCTGTTCACTGTCCCAGCTGAAATACAAGTGATGTTCCATCTACAACTATGGTCCTGCTACAGAAACACAGTAGATTTTCAGTGCTTCAGTGGTACCATTGTAGCTATTATTGTTACATTGTCATTAAAGCTGGAATCTGAGCAGCAGAGATGAATGATTGATAGTCAAAGGGTGGATGACCATATCTAAGATAATGTTTTAAAAAGGCAGGCTTTTGTTAAATGGAAGATTAATATTAGCTCAACTTTATTCAGTAGGATCTACAGCAAAATTATTTGACAACCCATGTCCCAGCTAAATCTCTGGCATTTCCAGATGAGGTCTAAAACCCTAGAGATTCACTTATAGTTCCTGCTGACAGTACTGCAATAGATGAATCACTGGTTCAACCTAGTATAAGAAAACTTCCTATGAAAACTGCATTTCAGTCATTTTTTAATGCAATACTATAATTTTGAATATTATTATGTTGAGGTGCTGGATATTTGTATGTAGAGTTATACTGATTAGACTTTTAAAATCTATGCTAAAGATGCCATACCAAGTTTTCTCAATATTGTCTGGTTTCATGATTACAAATTGCATTCTAACTAGCCAGAAATTAAAACATTTATTAGAATCCTCTCCTCTCAGCAAATGTTAGAAATGTACATGATTATTGTGTTGGTGTTGAATAATTGAAGGTATTAGTATGTATTCTGCTTATGAAGTATCTTTTTACCAGATCAGATTAGGGCCAAGTAACAAATGCACTTTTTTTTTCATGGAGGAAGGAGACCCCTCCACTTCATTTAAATAGTTTGGCAAATGAAACACACAACAATTAAAAAAAATACACTGGCAAATTAAACTTGCCCTAAATCTTATAACTTGCTCACTATGTTTTACAAAGGTTGTACCTTGCAACAGGGAGATAAACTCTATGGTTTTATTCAGACATAAATCCCTGTTTAACTGAAGCTCTCAATTTTACAGATTTTTTAGCACCTTTATTATCAGAAAGTATTCCACCAAAGCTATGCATATCTTTTTAATCAAGTAGGCCTTTTTAATCAGGTAGGCCTAATTCTGGATGGAATTAGGAAATTTCAGAAGCAAAATAAGGATGACTAATACACTGGCTTTATAAAAATCCAAGTGGAAGAGGCAGATATGCTATCTACTAGATATGCCCTCTCCTGCACCATTTAGGATTTATAGTACATTCTGGCAAAAGAAAAAAAAAGTCAAAGAAATGTTCTTATATGTTCTTGGACTACAGATGCTACACCAGCAGAATAGCCGTTAAATTTTATCTCTCTTTCGCCTTGGAAAGAATTGGGGTCAGGAAAATGGGGCCAAGTGGAACCCAAGCCAAATCAAACAAAATTGTGGAGAAATGTCAGACAAGCCTAGAAACATGTCAGGATCCCTCCTGGCAATGACTTGCCACATTGCCATGGACTTAGCTAATAATGTATAATGGTATGTGGGAATGACCTTGGGAGACAGGAGGAAGAGCCACAGACTAGGTAACGGTCAGATAAGAGGCAGCTGAGCCTACAGAAGGAATGGGGGTATGGGAAACATCTCAGAAGGGACCTTCCCTAGTTTATTGGATTGTAAAGTTGAGGGGGCAGAGATGTACTTTCAGACTTGTAAGATTCTGTTAAGGTAACCTTACAATAAAGATAGAGCAAGTACTTCTGGGTGTGCTTCTTGTCTGGACTACCTGGCAAGGCTGACATAATGTTACCAAAGTTTCCCCTCTGCCAGCTCTAATGGCTCACTCCATGGGCAGGTCTGCTGAATCTAGTGCCATCGAGATGCATCAGACTACAACCACCAGAATGTGCCACCAGGGTGGCATTCTGAGTGGGGCTTCTTTGAGGAGTGATCTCAGACATCTGGATGTGTCAGGTAGGGAGAAGGCAGCCCTGGGGAATGGGCTAGGAGAAAAGGGACCTGAATATTCAAAGCCCAGTGAAAAACTACTGTCCCAAGTGTATATCTTTGGTTCTCCTTCTGGCCTGCCATGGCTCCTTTACTTGGCCATGTGTCCAAAGTAGGCTGACCATATGTCCTGCTTTGAAAGGGACAGTCCCGTTTTTTTAGCATTTTTCAACCGTCCCGTCGTTTTGATAAAAATCTCAATTTTGTCCCATTTTTTTAAACCCAGCGGGAACGGCGCAGAAGGAGGATCCGAGCCAGAGATGCCGATTGGAGGCAGCCTAGAAGAGGAAGCCCTCACGCCTATCAGCACGCAGCAAAGGAGGGACCAGGGGGCGGGGTTTGCAGGCAGGAGCCAATTGCGCAGACCAGGGGATGGGGTTTGCAGGTGGGAGCCAACCACATAGATTGGGGGGGGCGGGGTTCGCAGGCGGGAGCCAATCACGCGGACCGGGGGCGGGGTTTGCAGGTGGGAGCCAATCGCACGGACCGAGGGTGAGGTTTGCAGGCGGGAGCCAATCGCGCGAACCAGGGGGCGGGGACCCCTGTCTTTTTCATGAATACGGAATATTACATAAGACCCCGTCCTGTTTTGCCATCCCAATGTCCCGTTTTTGTCTCAAGGAAATATGGTCAGCCTAGTCCAAAGATTACTTTCCCCTTCTGAACTCTTCTCCCAAGAAGCCTGATTCAAGCTCTCCTCAGGCATCCTGCCCTACCTATTGGCACTGGGATACATATGCATACCTACCCACAGTGTGTCTGTACACTCAAACAAAGAGAGGTTGTAATCCCTCTAACAGCTTTTAGGTCATTCATGTAGTTTCAGATCCTGCATACTGTTTCTGTTGATTCCAGGAAAAAAGGAAAATACCTCTGCTACAGTTTCCTTAGCAACAAGCATCTGCTAACTTGCTCTGATTTTGTTCATTTGTAACTAGACTTTTTGGCAAAGTGGGGCATGTAAGGATATTAGTCTCTTAGCCAAACACAACTTTTTGGAAAATGCTATTTTTCATATCCTTAATGTTATCAAATGGCTAATATTTCTGAGATGTAGTTCAAAAAAAGACTTCAGATACTTTCCAGAGTGTTTCTTCTCTGCAGTCCTCTCACGTTATTTTGTAATGTGATCTTCACTCTTATAACCTCAGACCGTTAAGCAAAGGCAGAGAACAACATGAGCCAACTATGCACCCTCCATTCAGACCCCTGAGCTATAGCAGCTCCTAGAGCAGCCTTTCTCAACATTTTGACCCCGGAGGAACCCTTGAAATATTTTTCAGGCCTTGGGAAACCTAAGCAAATGTCTGGCAGGAAGCCTGATATTTGCCTTTTTGATCCTTGAGGATCAGGAAGATCCCTGACTAGCAGTCATTGAGTCACTGAAAGCCTTACCCTCCAGAACAGCCTTTCTCAACTTTCTGACCCCGGAGGAACCCTTGAAATATTTTTCAGGCCTTGGGAAACCCCTGCACATTCAGGCTCAAATGTAGGCCAGAAGTTACAAAATAATTATATTTGTTTCATGTGTAGGCCTGTATATACAGTATGCATTAACAGTGTTCTTAAACTAAAAATAAATAATGAAACTTACCTCTTTAATGTGAAGTTGCCTGAATTTGCAATAATTTTTTAAATAAATCGTAATCTCCCAGGGAACCCCTAGTGACCTCTTGTGGAATCCTCGGGTTCCACAGAACCCTGGTTGAGAAACCCTGAAATAGAGTAACAAAAATCACCTTGCTCCCATTGCAGAAAGAAAGGGGGAAAAATCACTAAGCCCTTTCCTCCTATGTTTTCAGTATGTGCCATGTGTATTTTTGTCTATCTTGCAAAACATTTGATCTTAGTACGAAGGGAAAGCTGGTGGTGAATATATTATTCTTCCTGCATATCAGTTCCCATTGAAGGCTGTGATGACGCCATGACAACCATAGTTTTACAGACAAGCAGTTTTCTTAAGAGCTGTAACCATGGTTGTGTATTAGAGCCTCTCTCTCTCTCTCTCTCTCTCTCTGTGTGTGTGTGTGTGTGTGTATAAAAAGGGCGTTCATCAGGGGGGTGGGGGTGAGTGGGTCAAAAAAGTTAAGTCTGTGGTTGTCCTCTTATGCCAAAGACAGTCAAAGTGGGGCAATTTTGAGATTCTTCCTCATTTGTTCCTATCTTTCTGGGCTAAGTGGATATTTTTGTAATGGCTCTTGCATACTTTCTTTAAGGCTATCTCTGTAACCCTCTATAGTTATCAAACCCCTTGTGAAGGAGAAGGGAGAGGATGATTGCAACAGAAAACTCAACCCCCAATCCTGACATACTCATTTAAAAATCAGAAAAGAAGTCCTAACCTGTGCCTACAAACTCTAGCCTTTACTGTAGATAAAATCCTTCTTCCCACTAAACAAAGCAAATGGGCCAGTTTAAACCTTCCCTCATCAAAGAAGATATGGCCTGGAGGAACCTAAAGGAGCCATGCCATGCTTCACTGCTGTGACATATCTCTGTTGATTTTTAAGCAATTGCCTATATATCTGGAAGCATTAGAAATATTAATGAAATATACAAAACCATGTATTCTTTTTGTGTTTCACATTGTATAGGCTGACAACAAAAAAGCAGAAAGGACAAGATGTCAAATCGTTTTGCTGTAAGCTATATAATTAATTGATTCTGCTGTAAGCTATATAATTAACTGATTCTTCTAGAAAGAGATGGATAATTTGGCTTTAGGAGCACACTTTCACATTTCATGGAAATTGTTTAGCAGAAAAGTATATTGGCATAGCAATGAGAAGTAGCAGCTAGCTACCATGTTAACCTTAGCTAAAAAGCACAGTAGCTCCTGATAAAAGAATCACTTCAGACTATTGGTTTTGCTTGACAACTACATATATCAAAGGTCCCACCCCCCACTGGTACCTATGGATACCTTCATAGGTATATATCTGCAACATGATTTACTGTGGCACAGGAGGTTGAAGATGTAGGCAGATCTGGAAACCTCTGGAGTGTTTGCCATTTTAAAGTGTTATGATTTCTAAAGTTGGTGATTATTCCCTACTTTTACCAGAAAATGTCATAATATGGTTATTCAAATTTAAAGATTATTAACTCTTTTTATTTTTATATTTTGTCAATCAGTTTACAGACACCCAGTAAAGGAATTCAGAGCTGATCTTGGGGAAGGTATAGAAGAGCCATTAAGGGGGAAAGGAATAGGGTGACCATACGTCCCGTTTTGAACGGGACAGTCCCGTTATTTTAGCATTTTTGAACCGTACCGTCTTTTTGACAAAAATGTCAGTATTGTCCCGTTTTGGGAGACAGCCTGGAAAATGAAGCCCTCCCGCCTATCAGTGCGCAGCAAAGGAGGGTGGAGAGGCGGGCCCAGCAGTGCGAGGCCCGATTGGCCAAGACACACAAACGGCGCGAAATGTGAATAATAAAAGGGGCAGCACAGCCAACATGCGCTGCCGGAGACACCCGTCTACACCGGTCTTCTACGCTGCCCTGGAAGCCCGGTTGTTTCGCCATCTGCGAGCCCATCGCCAGAACTAGCACCACAGTCCACCCCATTCCTGCCTCCTTACCTGATCCTGTCGGTGCCGCATGCTCCGAAGCCCTGCAGTGGTGAGTCCTGACCCTGAGCCTTGCCTCCTGACCAAAGATCCGGTCCCTGAATCCCATCCCTGCCTCTCTGCTGGGAGTTCCGCTGCCAAGCCTTGCCTTGCTGCCATGAAGCCGGCGTCCAAACGCCCACTCAGCCTTCCCCCCTGGAATCTGCTGGGCTCTCCGCCGCTTTTGCCCGATTCGTGCGCTCCAGTCTTGCCGCCTCGCCTCGCCACCGCTCTTGCAGCCGAGCCGAGCCTCACGGCCCCCAGTCCCTCCGCCCCGGCAGCCAGCCTAGCTTACGTGCGCTCACACACCCTTTCCAAACTTCCGGCCAGGCGGAGAAGTTCCTCTTTCAGCAGCACTGCTGAGCCGAGCTGTCCCAGGTCCCTGGGAGGACTGAGCAAGGCATGGCAGGAAGCCTCCCGGCGTGGCGCTCTGAGCACCTCCACCCCGGTAGCAGCAGCGGGCCCCGGGATGGGAGGAGAGCACTCTCACCACCTGTCCACACCGGGCAGGAGGAGCCGTCCCAGCCAGAGCAAGCCAGGGAACCAGTTGGGCGGGGCACCGCCGAGCTACGTGGTGGGATGCAGCCCCTCCGGGTGCGGAGCTGCCTCCGCCTCCTGGAGCTGCTGCTGCTGCTGGTGATGCCAGCCCTCGCTGGAGGTACGCAGGATGGCGGTGGGGCCGGCTACATCCTGTTCTGTCCCTTCGGAACAGGTGCGGGGGAGGCGATGTTCGCGTCTGCGGTGCTGGAGCTGGTGCTGGCGGGAGAACCCCTCTGGACAGGCACAGTCTACCATTGCGGCCACGGTGGGCTGGGCGCCTCTGAATAGACACAGCTGATGAGATCTGCAGTCCATAACATCTTAGGATATCAAACTCCAGTGTGCCTTAGTTAGACCTTGTCCTATATTTCTAGTCTTGCCGTATTGTCAAACTTTGACAATATGGCAAGACTAGAAATATAGGACCAATTGGCAGCAGGGTAAGGTCTGGGTCAAGGTTCCCTTTGACAGTCAATATAGATACAGTATTTCCAGTCTTACCCTATTGCCAAAGGGAACCTTGACCCAGACCTTGTGGGTGATCGCAAGTCTTTTTATATAAACAGTAATCTGTTTAAGCAGGGGTACCCAAACTTTTTGGCACGAGGGTCCAGTTTTGTGGAAGACAATTTTTCCATGGACTGGGGGGGCAGGGTTTGAAGGCTGGAGCCAATCGTGCATAACGGGGGGCAGGGTTTGCAGGCAGGAGCCAATCGCGCATAACGGGGGGCAGGGTTTGCAGGCGGGAGCCAATCACGTGGACCGGGGGCGGGGTTTGCAGGCGGGAGCCAATTGGGTGGACCGGGGGCAGGGTTTGCTGGTGGGAGCCAATCGCACGGAAGGGGGCGGGGTTTGCAGGCAGGAGCCAATCACGTGGACCAGGAGGCGGGGTTTGCAGGTGGGAGCCAATCGCACGCACCAGGGGGCGGAGTTTGCAGGCGGGAGCCAATCGCACAGACTAGGGGGCGGAGTTTGCAGGCGGGAGCCAATCGCGGGGACCCGGGGGGCAGGGACCCCTGTCCCATTTTTTCCATCCCAATGTCCCGTTTTTGTCTCAAGGAAATATGGTCAGCCTAGAAAGGAAGGAGCAAGACATTAAGGGAGGGACTTGGAGAAGGGATTCCATGGTCCAGAGATTGAAGCAAGTGTGAGAAAGAAACTCAAAATAACCCCGCCTTCATTTTGTTTAATATCAGATGGGACAGGAAGAAACTCGGACAGGCTTTCAAGATTGTGTTAATATACCCTACAATGAGAAAGAAGCATTCCTGGAATCCCTGCAGTGTTTGTTTCTTTACCTGGCCTCCCTCAAAGACAGACAGACACACACACATACACAATTTTATGTTTTTGGGGAGGGTTATTATTGAGTTTTAGGGGCGTGGTGGCTCAGCGGGTAAGATGCCAGGCTTGTCGATCGGAAGATCGCAAGTTCGGAGGTTCGAATCCCTAGCCCTGTGTGCGGAGTGAGCTCCCGCACTAGCTCCAGCTCTTGCCAACCTAGCAATTCGAAAGCATGCAAATGCAAGTAGATGAATAGGTACCACTTTGGTGGGTAGGTAACAGTGTTCTGCATGCGTCATGCCGGCCACATGACCGTGGAAGCATCTTCGGACAACGCTGGCTCTTCGGCTAAGAAACGGAGATGAGCACCGGCCCCTAGAGTCGGACACGACTGCACAAATGTGCAGGGGGAACCTTTACCTTTACCTTATTATTGAGTTTATATTTTTTTAAGAGATGAAAATTGTTCATAAACTCAAAGATGCCCTGATGAAGTCCCAGTTTCAGGAGCATCTGCAGGAGAGTGCACAAAAAAGTCAAGATGGTGACTGTGACCATATGAGAGAAGCCCTGCTCTTTTATTATGTGTGTTGCGATACATATACAAAGGTGTATGGCCACCATCTTAACCTTTTTCTACCTCCCATGAAAACCCCTGCCCAGTAGGGTTTAAAATGTGTGGTACTGTTTCTGTGTATGTGTTCTTAGAATTACAACCTCTAGCTGAATTATGCCCTATTCATTATTTGATGCTCTCATCAATAATATTACAAAATGAATAAATCTCAATTATATTACCAACATCAGATACTTCATAAAAGCATTTATACAACATGACTATAATTTTATGCTTGGTGAATTAAATTTAGAAGATGATATTCCTTTTAAGTTAAATTGAAATCAACAGTGGTAGCACTGTGTTGCAGACAGCAAGATTTAGTATAAATAAATTCTCATTACCCTAATCAGTGAGATAGAAAAACTACAGCAGAATGCAAAAGGTTGTACTTCATTGCTTTCTGGCTGAAGGGAAACTGCATTTACTCAAATTATCTCAAATTTGTTGGAATTTCCTAATTTCTATCATGTTGTTCATCTTATAAATACAGTTTAATTAATTAAATGGGCATTAACTACTGTAGATAAAGTACCTATAAGCACCATGGTAGGAATATGCAAACAGAGGCTTTACAGCATCTCCTGAAGTTATCACCCAACTGTAATTTTTAATGTAACAGAAGAGGATAATTATAAGTTGCACAGAGAGGCTTCACATTAACTTATTTAATCACAACTACTGTGTTTAATTTTTCTGGCCTTGCCTATGTTTAGAGGTACGGCCTGCAACATGCAGTTCAACAGATGGTCTCCACCTGCAAAAAAAGTGTACAACCTTGTGTTTCTAGGATCATGTGCCCTTGCTTACACCTCTTGTTGTGGTGTGTGTGTGTGTGTGTGTACGCATAGATGTAGATTTAAGGCAACCTGCAAGATTTGGTTACCATTTCCTTTCTGAGAGCTGGATGTTTTTTATTCCTTCCAACCCAACAAATGTTAGAAATAAATTACGTAAAAGGGGTTGAGACTCTGCGTGTCTGTCAGCACATTCATCCATTGAAAGTTAAACACAACAACTCAGATTTGATCCGGGGTTGGAGGGAAGCCAGCCAAAGAAAGGCGGAGTTTGAAAATGGTCTGGATTTGGACTGTGAGGACTGTAGCAATCCCCCTCCCCCCTCCCCCCAGATATCCCAAAGAGAAAGGAGGTTGGGCAGTGGCTCTTCTTAACACTAACAACTGCTTCATTCTCAGCTCCTCTCCTTCTCCCTCCCAGTCACATGACTCAGAGCAGAGGACCACCCCTGCCTTTCAGTGCACTCATAATCACAAGTGCGCCACTGTTGACGTAAAGGGGTTGGAAAGAACCCCAGAAGCCTGGTTCTGCACACTGTCCTCACCTTGTTCTTCATTGTGCTTTGGAACTAGAAATATGGAAAAGGTATTTGGTTTCAAACCCCAAACGAACACACAGTGGGTTTGAAGTTCAACTGGATTGTCCCAGGCAGGCTGCTAAGTAGCTGAACTGAAACTCAGAACATCTTGGTAGTTCTGGGTTTCAACTGAGACAAAATCTGGAGGGCTCTTATATGATAATATGGCAAGGCTGAGGTGCCTCACCTCTATCTCCCTTCTCTGCATGGCCTAGATACCAGCCTTCTTCCCAATCTTCCCAGCAGCTTCCTTTCTCTTAGCTTTTCTACCCGCTGCCACTGCAGCACTTGAAGTTGGGAGTGGCATATCCCACACCAGCCCACCCTTCTCCCTGGTCTTCCCAGCCTCTTCCTTTCCCTTGCCTCCCTTTAACTACCATGTGCCACCAATGCCCTTACATTTTCCGCAATCTCCCCACCTCTTTCCCGATCACGTGTGTTTCGGGTTTGTGTTTGGACCAACACATTTTTTTTGGCTCCGTGCTGAAACTAAACATGTGTATTTCAATTCAGGAACAGAGTTCCTGAAATTGGCTACTGCATTTCATACCTAGAATGATCATTGCATCGAACTTTGCAAACCACGGTCCCGTCAGCTAAGCAACGTAGGCTGAAGAGGACTAGGAGCCGTGCCTTCTTTGCTGTGGCCCCTGCCCTCTGGAACATTCTCCCTCCAGAGATTAGGACCTAAGGTTATATTTTCTCAGCTGATACACACACACACACACACACACAATGTTTGTATTGGTTTTAATTTTTATGATTGTTCGCCACCCAGAGTCACTTGTCTCAGATGGGTGGCTATAGAAATTGAATAAATAAATAAATAAATAAACTTCTCGCAGTACCCTATTTGGAATCAAAAGCATGAGATTCTCCAGGAGCTGGGTGTTCTTCACATGCTGCCATTATAATAATAATAATAATAAAGAATCCCATTATGAAGCTGCCTAGGGCTGACTTGTGTTGCTAGGAGAGCAGAACCGAGATGGACTGAACTCAAAACAGGTGCATTTGCTCCTGCATTTATTAAGCCTAAAGAGAGGACCATTGCATCCATCACTGTTTTGATTCTTCCTCTTTTCTCTTGGCTTTTTCTGAGGGGTTGGGCTATTTTGAGTTAGGGAGGTGTTAATAGACTCTCATTCCTTTTAGTGTGATCTGCATGCCCACACAGAGGAGGAGGAAGAGAGTAAAAAAATGGATGTTGGTTAAATTTCCTAATTCAGAAGCAAGAGTGTTGACTTTTGCTGAAATGTATAAGACATAACTACAGTTTTCATTCCTTCCTAACACAGATGAAATAAATGGGATGCACAAGGCCAGTTCCTGCTTAAGCAGAACCCTGAATGATATCCTGGCTCTACCAAAAATATTTTTTGGTTGCTGGTGGTTAGCCTACACCAGTGCTTTCCAAACTGCCGCCGTTGGCAACACACCAATGGCGGCGGCACAGGGGCGCGCGGGCGTGCACGGCGGTGGTGCAGGGGGGCGCGCGGCGGTGGCGTGCATGGCGGCAGTGGCAGCTGCGGCGGCCTCGCTAAAATGCGGAAGCGCTGATGGCGCACCACTGCCATTGTCGCTGCCGCTGCTGCCGTGCACACCGCTACCACCGTGCAAGCCCCCGCCGCCGCTTCGCGACACACTAAACTGTGTGTCGCGACACACTAAAGTGTTGCGACACACAGTTTGGAAAGCTATGGCCTACACCCTTCTGTACTTGCTTGAATGGAATGAGTGGAACTGGCCAAGAATGGCTGGAGAAACCATAAAAAAGTCCAGAACTGAATTGAGAGAAGCCTAGTTTGTATCAAGTAGAATTGAAGGAGGTTGGATTTGGATATCCCTCACTTCATAGTTTGCCTCATGGCTCCAGTAATGAAGTGGAGCCAGAGTAGAAAACTAGGTGATATCAGTTGTGACTAACTGAAGTATTAGATTTTTCACACTGCTCTAAGTGTGACCAAGGCTGGATCCAGCCTACTGGGAGACACACACACACACATACACAGAAACCGAAGTGGCTTCAGCATTTCTAGATTCTTTTTTATCGAGTGGTCCAGGCTGGATTTAGGCATAAGCTAAACAAGCTATAGTTCAAGGCCTCACAGTCTGAAGGGGCCTCTCATTTCAGATTTTTTTTTCATTGGTTACAGTTTTATTATAAGTTCATATATGAAATTCTTCATAAATTAAATTCTCCTATATGATACATATGACCCTTATTAATTGATTAAGATACGTTTTTTTTCTGCATGCATTCGTATCTTTGGATCAAAGATGAGCCTTCTTCATCCCATCATAGGCGTATTATGCATCTTGGTGGCATTCTTGCCAAATCCAGTGATTAAACAGCCTTGTTCTCTGTTAGCACTTGCCCAATAGAGCCTGTACAGCTTCCCATGGCGTAGGGCCTCACCATGTCTCAATCTGGCTCTCAAATGGCCCATTTGAGTGCTTTCTCTGAACAAAAACATTTTTGCTCAATTTCATCTGCAGGTTGTTGTTTGCATTTCCAAATGTATCATTTCACTGTTGAGAGGCATCCAGTCTTATGGGTTCAGATGTGGCTTGTTAAAGCTTGTATGCCCACTAGCATGATTGCCATGTGGAACATGGTTACATTAATGTTGTGGGGCTGGACATCTCTTGACAATTGTGCCAGATACATTTCTCCTTTCCTCCAGTAACAGATATTGAGGTTGTTTGTTTTCATACTTGTCCTCTCCATTCCTGCATCACTGAACCAGTCATCCAAAACTAACGTTATTGAAAGAAATGGAAAAACATGGTCCTACCTTGCCATTTCAGGAATTTTTGTTAGCTCTCATACTGTATATTCAAGTATAGATTGTCATGTAGCTAAAATAACATAAAAAAGAGGCTTCATCTAATTTGGGAAAACATCAAGCTTTCCAGGAGATGGTGATATGGTGGTGGACTGAAATACCCCAATGAAGGCAGCCTATGTAGTGGCCATTCAATGTTGGCTGATAGTTGGAAGAAGGATGGAGACATTTAATGGAGCAAATTGCAAGTCAATTTTTTTCTGATTAGTACCATCGGTTTGCTATTTTCTTACTTTCTTCCTGCTGATTTTGTTCTTTTGTACTCCTCCATCACAGAGTTTTCCATACAGGGTTCTACAAAAATGGACAGATGACAGATACATTGCATTGCAACCAAAGCAGCATACAGAAAGACCTGTTGTCACAGATGAGATTACTTTTAGGATCTGTGAGAGTGTAACTTACCCCCTCCCCATTATTTCTGATCTCAGTAAATTTGCAACTCATATTTATGTATTTTTGTGAATGACAGTGAGGGGGTGAGGGATCAATTGGTTTTTGAAATTCTTTAATCTTGTATCAAATTCTGACAGATATAGCTACCATTTATCTATCTATCTATCTATCTATCTATCTATCTATCTATCTATCTATCTATCTATCTTCTATCTATCATCTATCTATCATCTATCTATCTATCTATCTATCTATCTATCTATCTATCTATCTATCTATCTATCATATTTATATCCCGCCCATCTCCCTCCCTCCTTTTTAGCTAGAAGGTCCAATAATTCTGGTACAGTAGTACAGATTAATTTGTATTCAGTAAAAACTACAGATTAAAGCCTCTTCCTCAAACAGAAATAGAGTGAATTAATTCCCAGCATCTATTGTGTTGGAGAGAAATACAATAAATATCTTGTGTTTAATTGCCCCCTACTGGTCATAAATGAAAATGTATACTAATGTCAAACTAAAGCCACACCTAATACTTTAAAATTATGAGATATTGATACTCAATTCTAAACATGCTCACTTGGAAGAAGTCCATTCAAATTCTATACATTATTATATGATTCAATTCCAGTGACCATTCACAGCAGCCACTAAGTTACATTAAGATCACTTCCAAACAGTTCTTCAGACAACATTAAAATAAATTGTCAGAATATGTTTTAAAGAGCAAAACGATGCAGATTCTGTCAGACTGGGAATGGAAACTTGCAACCAGATGTTTGTGCTGAATTATGTCATCTTATGCTGCGCTAGAGGGGCTTTCCCCAGCCTGCCCCCAGCTGCTGTGTTCCACTAAAAATTCCGGAATTCTCAGCTGGTTAGACATGTGGACATGGAACTTGGGAAATTGTAATGCATACAGTATATCTAGAGGATAATTGGTTGTGGAAGGCTACATTATGCCTGCTCCTGGGAGGGAGAAGAGGCAGTTAACTTCATAAGAGGGAAGGTAACTTTAAATCTATGAGTAGCACTTCCACGTGAATGCTTTGCACCATTTGGGATTGACTCTGGACTTGTTTGATATTACAGCATTAGCTGTTTTTGGAAAGGAATTAATTTATTTTTGGCTCTCCTCCAGTTTATTTGAAACTACAGTAAAGTTGGAGTTTTCCTTTGAATTGCTGCTGTTCTGCAGATCTTGTGGATGGTCCATTTTCTGATTGGCGGAAGCCTCTCTTCCAGCTCCCAAGTTCAAGTCAGCTATGATGCTCCTTACCCCACTTGAGGTTCAGCATCCTATTCATGGATTCTGTTCATATGTGGGGTTTAGAACTTATCTGTCCCACTCCAGGTATGTGTGGGAGAACACAATGATAGTTAGAGGAGCATGTATCCGATATATAAAAGGCTGGAAAAATGCCAACATACTGTCATTTTACCTTCACATCTCACAGGGGCTTTTTATGCAAGGAGAATGGTCGCTTGGGGCCAGAATCATTTGCTGGATTTCAGCATGCACATTTACATTTTTTACATTCATCTTCCCATGCATAGCTTCCTCTTATGTTGCTCCTTGCTGCATTGCTTCATTGTCCTTGAAAAGTGCAGTAAAGTTGCTATTGCTAAATTTCAATAAATCAATGTCCTTTTACTAGAAAGAAAATCTCAGTGCCCAGTTCTACCTGCCTGGCATCATATAAAATGGAAGTGTTAACCAGACTAAGGAATAATTTGGGGACACTTAGATTCACATTTTAAAACCTATTTCAGAGTTGCGGTAATGCTAAAATATTATTTTAAGAAATTTGGTGGAAGGTTAGGAGATATCTCTCTCTCCTCTCCTCTCCTCTCCTCTGCATCTGCCTTACCTAAATGTGCATTAACTGATTTTCATACTTCATAAATTGTCCTTGGCTGCTATGCACACTCAGAATTTCTTATCACACAAGAAGCAGTGTGTGATATCTCTCAATGCAGAATCTCTCAATGCATAATTTTCTAGTTAATGGAATTGGCAGTAAAAGTGCTAAAACCATGGTTTCAATACACTGTGTAATAACTGCTGCTCTATAACATTGACCCTTGACAATGTAGAATTGTGCCCAGCTGTCTCAAGTTTGTTTATACAAAATGCTTTGTACAAAGAGGCTTTGACAAGTTCCAACTACTATATCATTCCTTTTACAGCTGGAGGGTTTAAGAACAGTCAGAGCCTTTAGAGTTTGGTTTATTTGTCCTGTATGTGAAGGAACAAGCAGAAATAGATATTGTATCTCATCTGATAATATAAGAACATCTGTGCTTATTTTCCTAATAACCTGAACCTAAACATGGTGTGTGGATATACTGTAACTAGCAATACACAGAAGACTTCTGGGTAACATGAAAAGGCAAATAAGCTTAAAATCACACCATTTGTGTTTTTTAAAATACTTTAAAACATATTAATCTATTTTAAAATATATTATGTAAAATTTGGGGTGTTTATGCATGTGTATTTTTGCTGACTAGACCTATTTTACAGGTTGGCTCGAAATTATAATTAAGTCATGTCTCCATTTGCACTTAACCATGGCAAATCATTCCTTGACAACAGCCATTTCTTCCCCCAACCTCATGTTGTTGCCCTCATCTGATCTCTAGCCCATGAATGAGACAATGTTAATTTTTCCATTTATTCCAACATTACCCAACAACAGACTATAGGTGTGCAAATCAAAGAATATATGGGTTGGAATGGAACTTGGGAATCATCTAGTCAAATTCCCTGCCCTGTGGAGAAATCAATTACTATAGCATCCCTGACTTATCTTCTTCAGGTTAAACATACACAACACCTCCAACCGTTCTTTTCCTTCCAGGCCCCTAATCTTGGCTGTTCTTCACTGGACATGCTCTAGTTTGTTAATATCCTTCTTAAAATATGGTGCCCAGAATTGGATGCAATATTTTAGGTGTGATGTGAACAATACAGAATAGAAAGGAACAAAATTAAATTATTCCCTGCAGGCAATTGGTTGGTAGTGCAGCTTTTTTAGTACAGACATTATACAGTATTATCCCTATATCTTGCACTGACCAGTAGCCTTGCCATTGCATTTTGCACTAATTGCAATTTCTGTACACTTTTCAAGGGTAGTCCCACATGCCTTGCAGTAATCCAGACAATTTGTAGCCAAGACACAGATAACTGTTGTTAAGTCTGACTGGTTCCTGAATGGTCACAGTTGGTGCATTAAATGTATTTGTGCAAACAGGTTTCTCATTGCATCCACTGACAGTTGGGGGTCACGGAGCAGTCCCAAACTGTGATCCTGCTCTTTCTAGAGGAGCGCAAGCAATCCAGGCAACCTTTACCTCAGCCCCGGTGTGCAGCTTTTCCTTATCTCCAGCACCTCCATCTTGTCTGTATTTAATTTCACATTGTCCTCCCTCATCCAGCCCATTATCAAGATAAATAACATTCAAGGGGAAAGATTGCTTCCTTGGAATTAGACAGTAGGGAGCAGTAGAGCTGGGTGTTATCAGCACACATCCATAATAGGGGCCATCCAAAATGGCATAGAAGAGTGCATGCAAACTTTCACCTAGACAATTTTTTTTATTAGGCAAGCAGTTACAAAAAAACAAGGGATGGAAAAGAAGTTGAAAAACCACATATGTTTTGGCTATGAGGTTTTGCCCAAAGTCAATTTTGAGACAGAATTTGCATACTGGCAGGTTAGGTTTCCTTGGTATAAAATTATACCTAGCATTCTGTAGCAACCAGGATATTTGAGGTACAGTATACACATCTCTGAAAACACAAAGGCAATTAGGCCTACTCTGCCTCCTATTGGAGACAAGGTATAAAGAAGAAAAAGAATTACAGTAAAGCAATGGGGTTAGTCAAGAAGATTCTGCTTCGAGTGGACGCTGGTAATTCTCATAGGTCAAGTCTACCATTAAAAGCAACAGAGAGGAGCAAGAGATGGAGAATGTATTACAGGAAACAACCTAATTTCATTATAAAATGCGATGACTACACTAAACCAACCCTTGATAAAGGAGAGAAACCATTTTTAAAAGGGGGGAGGGAGGACAAGGGAAGAAGATGGATGGAAATGATAGGTTGAGTTAATGTAATAAAAATTAGACTAGTCCAATTCAGAATCAATCAAGAACCTATTAGTATCTTTAGAACAGTGTTTCTTAAATTTTTTTCTCCCAGGACCTCTTCCCATTTTTAAAAATTATGGAGGACCCCAAAAGAGCTTTTGTTTGTATGGGTTATATTTATCGATATTTACCGTATTAAAAATTGAAATAGATGCAGACACTGCCACTACCGCTTCTAACGTTTTACGGGATTTTAATATTGTATTTTTTTTCAATATGGACTAGCAAATAGTTTTGATTTCACTTTAAGAAATACTGCTTTGAAATTAATCCCTTTTAATAGTATAGGTTTCCGCGCAGCAGAGCCCACTTTTTCTAACAGCTGCAGCGGGAAAATCTAAACTTAGTTCTTTTCCCGGTCTTATTTAGTGGATAACAATGCGGAGAAACGGTAGAACAAAATGCCACAGAGAATAAGAAAGGGCAAAAACACCAAAAAAAATAATAACGAGAGAGCAGAAATCTCTACGTTTCCGGGAGGCAAAAATTAACCGTTGCAAAACAGCCTCCCCTCCTCCCCTTTATCCAATGAGAGTGGAGGGGTGTGGCCAGCCTCGAATTCGTGCCCCGAGACTTATATAAGGCCTTGCGAGGGCGAACGCACGCCCTTTTGCGTGGACGTTCGGAGCGTGGTAAGTTTGCTGCGGGCGGGAGGAGAGAAGCGGGCCGCCGCCATTTTGTGCGCGGTTCGCTCTCCTTTATCTCTCTCTGTATCCCCTTCCTCCCTTCCCGTTAACGCCTTAGCTTTGGCGTACCCGCTTCTGGGGTGACCTGCGACAGCTGTAATGAAAGTAACTTGCACGAGGATGGCTCTCCTTTTTAGGGACCGCTCTTGGGTAGCGCTGGGCCCGGCGCATTCTACCTCCGTTTTTGAGTGGTGTTGAGACTGAGGAGGGTCGAGCTTTGAAAAAGGTGCAATGGGTCTTTTAAAAAAAAATGGAAGGGCGACATGCATAGTCGCGAGAGAATGGTTTCCCCTTCCTTTGTATAACCTCTACATGAAAACGGTCCCCCGGGCAAGGCGTTCCCTCCTGCGTCAGAAGCGGATGGGAGCGCGATAATTGGCGGGAAAAGGAGAGTGGTCCCATCCCTCGCGCGATTCTGCTATTTTTACCGCTCGCGGCTGAGTGAGGAACCACCGGGTTTAAACTCGATTATTATTCGAGGCTGCCAGGAGCCGGAACGCCTGTGAAGCCCTTGATTAATGCAAATCGTGAAGATCTGACGTATTGCAGGGGTTCTTAAGAGAGAGATACACTGTGGCTTTAGAATTAAAATCTTGAACACTTTAGCCCAATGGAGTGTGGCATATCACTGGTTTAGTGGACGTGACTTAATGATAAAATACATGATTTAAACTGGAAGAACTTGTTTCAATGCTCAGCTCCAACTCTAGTGAATAGAGAGAGAGAAAAGAATCTGGTTAGGTATTATAGGTGTACTTCATTAATAGTTACATCAGGTTATAATACTTCAGAATGACTATCCTGCATGTTTTTGCCTGTGTACCAGGGTTAGAGGAAGGTCTGAAAGCATGGCTTATTTAAGGCCACTTGGTGAGTAATGGAGGGTGTGTCATTTGAACTAGTGATTTTGTGCTGCATGGTTCAGAATGTTTTAATATATGCAGTGTTAAATATGCTAGATGCTTTTTGCAGTCTATAGTTTTCTGGCTGCAAAAGGATGTATTTTTGCAAGAAGATGTCAATTTTTGTTGCCAAGTTCACCTCATGGAGTATTAAAATGTTAGGTATAAATTCTGTGAAAGAATTGTTTTTTTGGAAGTTAATAACATGAAGATGAAGCCACGTGCCCTCCAGGCTGAAGGATTCACTTACAATCTAGCTAGATTATTGTACTTGGATATTTGTCATTTGATTTTAAAAGCCATGTTTTTTTATGTTCCAGGAAATATGAGCCTGAAATCTCTGATGGTGCTGCTGTTACACACATTAAACTCTGTGGTATGTTTCAGTACTGAATTTTAATACTAAGATTTGCACTGTATTTGATTGTAGGCAACTATTTGTATTTTATGAAGAAGGAAAACATTTACAAGGGATTAGAACCAACCCTTTGTAATATTGCTATATTTATGAAAAATGGAGTGGATGGTAGAGGCCATTTTGTGAATGAGTAACAACTAAGACTTGCTGTAGTACAAAACTTTTTAATTGTATCAATACCTTAGAATAATAAAACTGTCAGGGGAATATCCTTTCCTGGACACTTCTGTGAGAAATCTAGTTTAATTCTTGAAAGAGAATCGGTATTCTGATTTAAGAATAGTATTGTCACTTTTTTTCTGCTTCTCTTCTTCTGAGTATGTCTATTTCTAAAAACTATTAGTTGCCTGTAGTTGAACAATGTATATAAAACTAATGCTGAAGCAAACAACAAACAGCCATAGAAATAAAACAAATGCATTATAGCTGTGGAGATTTAAAATAACTAAGAGAATTAAAGAGGGTTTTCTCTCATAGGGAAATGGTAGCAAAATGCCAAGGAGCATAACATTCCATAACTGGCCAGCTCTGTTTCAGCATGTAGATTTGCTTTTAGACCAAGGCCTTCAAAATTTATCTTCTCTTGAATTGAGATATACATGGTAAGAACTGTCTCTTGATACAGTGTCCACAAGCCATCAAGAGCTTAAATGAAATATTCAGACTCTAGAATGTATAAAGGCATTTCAAATTTATGTTGTAAATGTGAGCAAGGAACATTTTATGTTTGGTGGATGTGTAAAACTAGAAATTTTTGGATTCAAATACACTGATTCAGAGGATTTTAAAGATTAATATACAATTGAGACAGGTTTTCTTTTGGGATTGATGGATAAACAATTGGAAAAAAGTCATGGAACGTTGTTTTTGTATATGATAACTGCAACTTATTGAGATTGCATGCACAAAGATGAAGAGATTTGGCACTACCCATAATGTAGGAATGGTTGGTGAAGATGATGGAACTTGCTGAGATGGCTAAATTGACTTCTTTAATCACAGAAAATACAATATCTACATTTATTGCTGACTGGAACCCCCCTAATGGACTTTTTGTGTAAAGTGGAGAAAAATGGACTTAAGATTTATGGTTTTGATGATTATACTATGTATCTTTCTATTTTTCTATTGCTTTTTTTCTTTCTTGCACTTTTAGCTCTCTGATTTCTTTGTTTCTTTTTCTCACTTTATATTACTTTGTATTCGTTTTTATCTTTTTAAAAATCTTTAATAAAATTATATATTCATACACACACATCTATATATATGGATATAATAATGGTTTTGGTGAGAAGAATTATTCTTAGTGGACAGATCCTATAGTTACCTAGTGTGAATTCTCAATTTGAAGGTACTGTGACCTGATGAAAATTAATCCTTGACCATGTGCTATGTTGCATAGATGTTTTACCTTCAACTGAAATCACCACTAAAAGCTTGTCCTCACTATTTATATATGAAATTTTGTAAATCTTTTGGGTAGAAATTATATTTTTATCCCACTTTTTTTATTTGCTCAACTCAAGGCACCATAGTACTCCTGCCTTCTGTTTTCCCCACAACCACCCTGTCAGGTGGGTTGGGCTGAGAGGGTGTGACTGGCCCAAAGTCACCCAGCCGGCTTTCATGCCTAAGGGAGGCCTAGGACTCATGATTCCCTGGTTTCTAGGCCAGCACCTTAACCATTACACCAAACTGGCTTTCTTTATTAAGAAGAATTCATATGTATAGAGGCCTCCTTTCCAATTGTGACAATCCCAGTTGGAGAGGCTATAGTGATAGAAATAAAATGATTCAAATCTATATGGCTGTTCACTTTGTAAGGAAACATTCCTGTTGATGAAGTGGCATTCTTGTTGGAATCATTTAGGCCTACATTGATAGTCACATATTTCTCCTGTGCAATGGATTTTCTCAAATCTGTTCTGAGGGTTTCTCGGCCTTCTGTAGCTGATTTGAAAAATTGCAGAGACAGAAAATTAATTTTGCTGGTGGGTGGACAACTCTTAAGAATGTAAAGAATGCAAGGCTGACTTTGTAAGCCATGATTTACTATTCAATTAATGTGTTTTTCCTTGGCGTTTGTTTATGGTGCTGCATCTGTACTAAAACTCCATGTAACTATTAGTAAATTTGTTTTGAACTGTTGCTTGTTTGAATGCCTCTTTAGAACAAATTGTCCTTTATTAGAAATGCAAAATATGGAATAAGAATTTAACTTGCATTTTTTCTTTTCAGACCTGATATCACTACTTCTAAGATGAAGGTATGTGTGTGAACTGTTTTTATTGAAAAAATAGTTTGGAATGGCCCAACCAGTGATGAGCCTATCCCGAACCTGATCTCTTGATGAAAAAAATGCCAATTTGGATCCGGCTTCTGAGGTTACACTGCCATTAATACTGTGGTATGCAGAATGTGGTATGCAGAAACATTGCTGCTAGAATATTCTCTTACACAGATGCTATTTTGACTTCTAGATGAAATTCAGGGAGCAGCTGGGACGCATTTGGCCGTGGGTCTTCAGTTTCTGATTCCTAACATGTATCAAGTAAGTGGAATATCTTGGATTACTGTGTTCAGATTTACTACTAGGTTTAATTTAGGTGAAAGTGAAATACAGTTGCAGTCCTGTGCAGATTTAAGTGTCATTTTTTAAACACACACCTCTGATGGGAGCTGCATTCCATCATATTGGAAGGCTCTTTTGTTGGGCAGGTCTGTTCTAGAGGCCCCATTTGTGAACTAAAAGAATGTGAGGTGCTAATTAGCATTTATTAAAAAGCCCATCAGATTTTATATATATTGCTTTGCTCAGTATAAGATGCTGAGGTACTCCATTGCTTTTTAAACAGTGATACAGGAGCGCTCTTGGGCTAAAGACTGCCATTTATGTCTGCTGAAAAAAACAAAGGTAAGACAATGAATTAAACTAATTACCAGCTGGATTCAGTCCTGATAAGAGGGCTTGAATGAATGAATGGTTCTTTGTAATGGCTAAAGGCCCAGCATTTAAAAAGTTCACACACACTCAACTATCCAGACTATAAAGCAAGCAGTAACACTGCTTGAGAGAGAAGTATTACCAGCAACTGCTTGTCCATTGATTTAATAACTCTACTCGCTTTACTCTTGCTAAGAATTTACTGTAAATATTTCACTATCTTGTGAATGCCCGTATATACAAATACTAGACCAGAGGACGTAGGCATTTTCTCAGATGTGTTTTTGTTCTTAAATGAATGTTTTAGCTGACACAGTGCAGTGAGATAGGTAATAATTCTGAGTAGTGTGATTTGTGTTTACTCAAATGAAGCTCATTAGGATTTTTGAGCATGGGCATATGTGGTAAGGTATAAATTGGTATGTTGTGTCTTTTGCATTTGTCCATTTATTTATTTTTATTAACAGTGTTGAAGTCAAAGGGGAACATAATCTGAAGTCTTGGCTGAAGTTACATCATGCATGAGCTCTAATGATCCTCAAGGATTTGAAGAAATTTTTTTTTGGAAATTAGCAGTTCATTAAAAATGTACAACTCTGTTTATTACCTTAAGCACTAAATATAACACCAGAAAATGTTTTCTTAAAGAGAATGTAATTGTGATCCTATGCAATAAATTACCAAAATAAAATTCATTGCACCAGATTGGACTTCTGCTGATGAAACTTTATTGGGTAGGATAAATGGAAACATTTTAGATAGCGGAATAGTTACTTTCAGCAATATTTGACATCAAAGGGTAATTATTGTAATGCCTATGTGTATGAAATTCTATTAACAGCATGACTTATGAAATGAATACTAAACCCTCCAGATGTCCCCCTTGCTAGGACATGTTTATGCCTTCAAAGGGGATTCGTGTCTCTAGTTGTAGAGAATAATAGCATCTGGAAGTTCTACAGAACCTGGGAGAGAGTATATATCTGAGGGGAGAAGAACACTTAAAGTGTCACCAAAAGGTTTCAAACTCCAGTCAGTAATCTGCATATTTTAACTACAGTTGTCCAAACAATGAAAAATATGTAATTGAGACCCGTTTTAAAAATAGGTGTTGCTGTAAAGCTGTTAAGTGCTCAGCCACACCTGAGCAACATTCAGTTATATTGAACATAGTTGCATTCTAATGTGTGATGTGGCTGTTCTGGGCTGGTGTGTTAAAAAGAAATCAGTATTGGGCAGCAGGTTCTTCATTCAAGCCTATGTAAAGTTCCAAATATACATGGTAGAATGAGTTATAAATTCAATTCTACCTTTCCCCAAACAGTGTATAAGCAACACAACCAATTACAACTGAAAACTCAAGACCTCTGAGCAAGTTTGGTTGTGATTGTCTCCTTCCTTTACTGGACACAGCAAGCACCTCAGTGTGTAGAAAGTTAGATTCAGATCTAATGTATAAGGCTTTATGGGATTAGGTTTATTACCTAGATCAGGGCTTTCCAAAGTGCTGCCGCTGGCGACACACCAGCGGCGGCGCACACGGCGACGGCACGGGACGTGCGGCGGCGCGCATGCACGGTGGCCGCCGCTTCCGGGTGGTGTGGCGACACACTTTTGTGTCGCGACATAGTTTGGAAAGCTCTGACCTAGATAAAGATACAGAGTACTTTGTTGTAAACCGCCCAGAGTCTACTGTGGTAGAGATGGGCGGTGATAAATTTGATAGATAGATAGATAAATCTACAAAGACTGAATCATGAGAAGCAGTATTTTTAGAATCTGCAGATGATTGTCCTGTAAAGAGCCTGACACAGTTTCATTTAAAAGGAGTGGAGGCATGCAATTTGACTCTATGAAATACTTTGTAGGTGCCATAATTTCCTTTAAGGGAAAGCGTGTAGTACAGCAGAACTGGCACTTTACACATCTCAGGTTTACTCTGTCAATGCAGACAAGACTGAACCAATAGTTCATTCTGCAGCAGACAGTTCTTACTAAGACAGCCTTCAAGTCTACTTGATATTTTACTAATTTGCTAGTTCAATTCTGAGCAGCATTGAAAAATCCAGTTCAAGCTTTTTCAATTTCCAAAACGTTTATTGAACATATAAAACATTTAGAACTATTTCCATGAGTGTTGATTAATTTTCACAGATCCGGTAAAACAATTTATTTCCTTCTGAATCCCTTACGGTGGAAGTGGCGTCAATTAAACTCTCTGCTTGACCTTCACGTGTACACTCCACCTTTAATATTGGGGGTAATTGTTGGAAGACACAGTGGCTCTATTTAAGATTAAAAAGGTAAAGGTTTCCCCTGCACATTTGTGCAGTCGTGTCCAACTCTAGGGGCCGGTGCTCATCTCTTGTTAGCTGAAGAGCTAGTGTCCAAAGACGCTTCCGTGGTCATATGGCCGGCATGACGCACGCGGAACGCTGTTACCTACCCACCAAAGTGGTACCTATTAATCTTGCATTTGCATGCTTTCGAATTGCTAGGTTGAGACTAGAGCTGGGACTAGTGCGGGAGCAGCTCACTCCACACAGGACTAGGGATTTGAATCTCTGAACTTGCGATCTTCCGATCAACAACCCTGGCGTCTTACCTGCTGAGCCACCACGCCCCCTTCTATTTAAGATTAATTTCCAGCTAATGAGAACAGAAAACCAGCAATTTTCAGCAGGATTGCCGGGAGAAAGGAATACATACATTTTTCTCCTAATAACTTACTATAGTGCTTGTTTTCTGTTACCAGAAAGAACTCCGTGATCTGACTGAAAGGGCCAAACTGCTGTCTGTTTTGATCAACTGGTCATAGAAAAGGAGGCTAGGCACCCTGTAGAAGTCTGCAGCTTGCATTGCAATCAAAATGATTTCAATGAATGTTTTCCTATTTGGCCTCTAACCTTTAAACTAAGTTTTAAGCATCTTAATTGGATCTATAGTTTTATATAATATTGCATATTATGTTGCAATTTTTTGCAGTGAGCTGCCTTGCATTTACTTCTTTTGGAAAGTCAGAATGAAGGTTACATAGAAGAGGAAGCCATTGCAGTTACCTAGACAAAGTAATTGCCTCTAGTTTAAAGGGATGAGGATGATCAGCAGCAAGGTGGATGGACTCAGTTAAGTGGTGATGAGTGCACCATTGGAAGACCTGAAAGACCAGGTTGGGTAGAGTTCATCATGGAGAAAAATGTATGTGGTCACTAGTAGTAAAGGACTTGATGGCACATAATTAAGTGTTCACCACTTACTATAGTTACATAATTCTTGCAAAACTCTCCAGCCAATTTTGCTTGGTGGTATTACTATGTCAGTTAAACTATGTCACACACATTGTCACAAAAAGCTGTCCTTTTAAACTGTAATTGGCAGAAGTGTCTGTCTTTACATTGTATTTCATCGCTACTGTACTGGAGATGCTTTACTGATTGATAATGATAATGTGAATCTATGTATAGTCAAAGGCTTTCACGGCTGGAATCTGATGGTAGTGGGTTTTCTGGGCTGTTAATGTGGCTAATAAGGCTAATGTGAATCATTGAATTGGAATTATACCCTGCCATGAAGACTGCTGTAATATGTTGTTGTTCAGTCATTAACTCATGTCCGACTCTTCGTGACCCCATGGACCATAGCATGCCAGGCCTTCCCGTCCTCCACTGTCTCCCGGAGTTTACTCAAATTCATGTTCATTACATCGGTGATGCTATCTAACCATCTCATCTGCCGTCCCCTTCTCCTTTTGCCTTCAGTCTTTCCCAGCATCAGGGTCTTTTCCAGTGAGTCCTCTCTTCGCATTAGGTGGCCAAATGATATGAGTGCATTCTAAATAAATAATGTGATGTTCCACTATTTAACTACAATGCAGAATACTTCCAATATTTATATGCCACCTATCGGTACTAGTCTTATGTTCGCAGTGATACAAAAGAGCCATTCAAAAATTCATTACCATTCCCCTCCCCGTCCTGGCAAATGAGCCTGTCACAAACGCAGCTGAGAATACAGTTACCGTTCATTTCCGCCCATCCCGTATCGCTCCCAACCTTCCGAGCCTTCACCAGGAGCCTGTCAAAGAGGGCGAACTTCCTCCGCAACGTGCAGCGCGAGGGACGGGTCTAGCCGCGCGTGCGCCTGCTGGTTGGTTGCCGCCTGCTTCCGAGCTCAGCTCCCCAGCAGTAGGCGGGGCGATAACCCTTGTGGAGCGGCTCGGGAGACCCCGGCGTTGGGGCTGCGCCAGCGGGCGCACGGCGCCGCCTCCTCCTCCTCGCCTCTCCCCTCCCTGCCTGAGCCGAGTGGAAGGGGGCTGGGGTTGGCTGGTGCCAGCAGCGGCGTGAGCGCTCGAGCGGCCGCCATTTTACGCAGGCTCCTGCACATTCTCCGGACACGCTGAGGGAGCGGAGAAGGGGCAGCTCCTTCACTGCGCCCCCACCACCCCCTCCGGAGCTCTTTCGCTCACCATTCATCACCCCCGCCGCTCACCCACACAGGTCAGCCGCCGCCGGGGCTTGTCAGGCGGAGGGAGGGAGGGAGTCAGGCACGAAAAAAGGGATCCCAAAAAACTCCCGGGGAGGAGGGAGCGGGCGCGGGTTGGAGACACCGCGAGAGAAGGGTACCCGCGGTGAGCCGGCCTTCGCCAAAAATGGAGCGGGGCTTAAACAAAGAGGACGGTTTCAGCCAGCGGCCTGTCCTGTGCAGCTGCCGCCACCGCCTCCGAGGCACTCGGGACTCCTGGCGGCGGGCTAACGCTAGGCCGGAGGCACGGCGTGAGTGCGGGACCTCTTCCGCGCGCTTGCCTGCTTCTCCCTGGCCTCGAAAAGGTTCCAAGTGCCTCATTGTCCAGGCGCCAGCGCCATTCATTGGCCACGAGGCGCCGGTGGGGTGGGGTGGGAAGGAAGGAGCAGGGCAGTGACTCCCGGCGCCGCCGCCGCCGCCGATGTGGCGGTGGGGCTGGGGCTGTCGCCTGCCTCGGGTCACGTAACGGGCGGGCCGGCGGAGAAGCTCGCCTGGGAACCAACTCTCCACACACGAGTTGGAAGCGCATGGCGGGGCGGTGGTGGCGGCAGTGGAGGAGAGGAGCTCTGATTTGTATGCATTGTTCCGGGGTGGGAGGAGGGAAGACACGGACAGATGTCGGGCGCTCATTTTCTTCTCTTACCTTCTCACGCTTTCTCCTCTTCCCCCCCCCACCCCCAATCCGCGTGGCGAAATAGGGCTCAGGGTGTTGCAATTCTTCTCCCGGAGGGAAAAAGGGGGGGTGAGAGGGAAAGGCTGCTTTTCCGGGGGGGAGGGAAGTTGGTCGCTGGAGGAAGTTGTAAGACATTTGAACGCGCCGAGCACGTGTTTCTCTCAGACTTATGGCGGCAGCCGCTGCCGCCACCTAGATTGGGCGCGGATTAGAAAGCGCTTTGTTCCTTTTGCCTGCTGGCTTAGGCCCTGTCAGAGAGGCGGGAAAGCGATACATCTTGAATGTAGACAAGAGCGGGTCTCGTAAGAGGTAGTACAGAGCAGCTAGGGTGAAAGTAGGTAGTGAATGGCTATGTTGCGGTGGTGTCTGCACGTTCTTCCCCGCCTTTTGCTGCTTGTTCTACTTATAACTTCTTCGGAGCTTTCTAGGGCGTGTTTCAGAGAGACGTGAGTCAGAGAGTTTGGCTGTGGTTTCAGGATATTCCTTTGCACTATTGGTTCTTTCATTGGAAAAAAAAGATTGTAAGCTTTCTGATTTCAAAAGCAATAGGGAAAATGGGTTAAACTCTGCAAGTATCTTGAAGGCAGCTGCATATATTGACACCCGAATTGTTTGGCTTTAAGGTCTGTAGCTTAATTATGCTTATTGCGTTTGAACAGATTTCTGGAAACATGGCTTCTGAACATGTTAATGGGAATGGTACTGAAGAGCCCATGGATACTTCTGCTGCAGTTACCCATTCTGAGCATTTCCAGACATTGCTTGATGCTGGTTTACCACAGAAAGTTGCTGAAAAACTAGATGAAATTTACGTTGCAGGTAAGATGTAAAACTTGCAAATTCACTATTTTCTATTGGACTTTCCTTGCTTTGGGCTAAAATAGCAACTTTTTGTGGTTTCCAAACAAAAAAGTATGGGGACTGCAGTTTTCTTAATTGTTTGGGTGATCAATATTAACATGCAATGTTAATATTAGCTTAGGGTAGCCTTTGGCACTGAGTGAAGGGGTGGTGGTGATGGTGGAAAGCAGTTGGAATGTAAACGTTTAGGAATAGTTCATACTGGATTATGGTTGTGTGTTTTTGGAGGACTGTGTAGTGAAGCAGTAATTGTATATATATCTTCTGGCTAACCTTTCTGATTCACTGTTTGGATTCCTGGGTGCAGTGGCTACAGTGTGTTCAGTTATGTTCTGAAGCATAGTTTTGAAGTGCAGTAGAATGGTTGAGCGTTTTCATCAGTTTCAAAGTTAGTTTTAGGAAAAAAAAGTATTGTCTAATTAGACGCAATAAGTTTTTCTAGAATTACTTAACAGTTCAAGTTCCAGTAGGAATAAAGTAGAAATTAACGTTTTTGGCATTTTAATGTGAACAAATCCTAATGCAGTAATTAATAGTAAATAGTGATTAATCTGAGAAGTTGATGTACTTCTGAATATCATAATAGTTAAGTGAAACATCCTAGAATATAATATTTCTTTTTCTAGGGCTAGTTGCTCACAGTGATTTAGATGAAAGAGCTATTGAAGCTTTAAAGGAATTTAATGAAGAAGGTGCACTGGCAGTGCTTCAGCAATTTAAAGACAGTGATCTCTCTCATGTTCAGGTAATGTACTATGGAAGTATTTCTGTTTAATTTGTTTCAGTGCCTATATAGAAACTGCTTGATCTTGGGCTGATATGTTACAAAATTCAATTCACATTTTTTCAATCCATCTATATCATTTATTTTAGAACAAAAGTGCCTTTTTATGTGGCGTCATGAAAACATATAGACAGCGAGAAAAACAAGGGACCAAAGTGGCAGATTCCAGCAAAGGACCAGATGAGGCAAAAATCAAGGTATATTTTTAAGAAACTAGTTTTCTTAAGTCCATAGCACTTTAATAGTATGGATACAACAACAGGGGTATATGGGTATCTTTTTCTGAAGATTCACGTGATTCAAAACAAATATGATAGTCTGTCCCGCAATGCTGTTTACCAGCTCAGTTTTTTATATTTAGGATATGTTTCAGTAGCTGTCTCTTGTGCACTTTACCACATAAGCTTCCATGTAAATCCAGAAATAGCTCTTCTTCATACCTGTTAAGGGAGGTGTTAGCAGAGGGCCATTGATAATGTACTTCTGGTCTTCTGGCTTTTCTATTGTCTCTTATGAATGAATCCCTGCGTGCGGAGTGAGTTCCTGCACTAGCTCCAGCTCTTGCCAACCCAGCAATTCGAAAGCATGCAAATGCAAGTAGATTAATAGGTACCACTTCGGTGGGTAGGTAACAGCGTTCTGCACGCGTCATGCGGCCACATGACCGTGGAAGCGTCTTCGGACAACGCTGCCTGTTCGGCTAACAAACGGAGATGAGCACCGGCCCCTAGAGTCGGACACGACTGCACAAATGTGCGGGGGGAACCTTTACCTTTACCTATGAATGGTATGTAAATGTTGTTTACCTCTATGTGTCTGTTGATGGCTGCTTTGTCTGAGTGCCAAGCTTCCAGGAAAACAAAGCAGCCATCAACAGAGACATAGAGGTAAACAACATTTACATACCATTCATAAGAGACAATAGAAAAGCCAGAAGACCAGAACACCACCTTGCCAGCAATCAACACCCAGATATGCAAAGATTAACACCAGGATTAGCACCAGAGGAACAATCAAACAGCACAATATACCCTAATCAAGGAACTATGAACTCAGTCAGTCAACCAAGCAGCAAACAACAGCCCAATCAAGGAACTACCAAGGAGAGAACAACACACCCACCAACACAAGCAGGACAAGTCATGGTATATAAACAGAGAGAAAGTCCCATTCCCTTTTCGCACTGAAGATGTTGCCTAGTCTGGCAATGAAACGTCTGCAAGAAAACTACAAAGCTTGGAGAGCACCAAGGACTCCACAGTATTTTTATTGTTATGAATAGACCCAGAATGATATACTCAAAACCAAATTACTTTAGAAATGCTTAAATAATTTGAATATAATATTTGTATGTAATATAGGTCCACTCCTTTGACTTTCTAATTTTTGTTTTATTTTGAGTTCCATTTTTTTCTTTCCCAATTAATGAATTACTAAGCTCTACTGTTGAGTGAAATTGAAATGTATGTGCTTGCAGGGGATGAAGTGTTTCTTAATAGTGTCTAAGGGATGCATGCTTGTATATGTAACGCTGTAGGAAGGTGAAAGTGGTGTTCCATAAAAAGTTGCAGCAATTTTCCGTAACCCTATTGCTGCAGTTGTGCCAGATGAATGATGTCGTCTTAATCCCATTTCTCTGAAAGGAGGAGTCTGCATTCTTCATCCTTTGACCCATAAATTTTATCTCCTAGAATCTAAAGACATGGATTTTCTTAATTGAGTCAGCCCTTGAAATGCAGTGGGCAATTGAAGAAGGATGTTGTAAGATGAGGCACGTGGTGTCTAGTGGTGTAGTTCTGCAGAAAAAAATAGCATCTGCCAGGATTATGAATTATTTCTTTAGATGTTAGATTATTTTTTCACAGTCCAAGTTCTGCTCAGATGTTCTCCAAGCAATTGGGGAACTTTCTGTAACAGATTTGGGGTTAGAAAGATGAGACAGTCTCACCCATTGGCATTACATTGGTTCTTACCCAAGTGGTTTACATTCCGATATTAGATTTGCTAGATACAACACATTTGACATATCAGTTCCATGACCCAATACCAAGGCACTTGGTGGAAATAGGAAAACCAGCTTTTTTAAGTCAGACTTTTTACACAGGTTGTAGAACTATAGAATATTTTTTTAAAAATCCGTTCAATTGTGCCCAATTCTTGGAGACTGCCTGGACAAGTCCCTGCAGTTTTCTTGGCAAGGTTTTTCAGAAGTGGTTTTCCATTGCCTTCTTCCTAGGGCTGAGAGAAAGTGATTGGCCCAAGGTCACCCAGCTGGCTTCGTGCCCAAGGCGGGACTAGAACTCATGGTCTCCCTGTTTCTAGCCCAGTGTCTTAACCACTATACCAAACTGGCTCTACAGAATAATTACCTATATATAATTACCTATATATTCATATTCATTAAATGATTGTATTTGATTTACAACTCTGTCTTTGAAGGCACTTTTGGAGAGAACGGGTTATACACTTGATGTGACTACTGGACAGAGGAAGTATGGTGGTCCTCCACCAGAGTGTGTCTATTCAGGACAACAGCCTTCAGTTGGCACTGAGGTAAGAAATGCAACATTTTGGGAGAATATGTTTCTCTGTTTATATCTGTACTTTTCAAAAAAATGTTTGGTTTGTTGTTACAGATATTTGTGGGTAAAATTCCAAGGGACTTATTTGAGGATGAACTTGTTCCATTATTTGAAAAAGCTGGACCTATTTGGGATCTCCGTTTAATGATGGATCCCCTGACAGGTCTAAACAGAGGATATGCTTTTGTCACTTTTTGTAACAAAGAGGCAGCTCAGGAAGCTGTTAAATTGGTAAGTTTTTGATTATTACTTTCTGTGATAATTTAAAATCAACTATTGTGATTCTTAACAGTATGTAAGAAATGTCTAAATCTGCTTATGTTGTAATGTATAGAATAGAATTTATTTTTAAGCCTAATGGCTTTCAGAAATCTCTATATTACTGCTAAACATATTAAAACTTAAGACTACTTTTATCATTTCTAGTTTGTAATACTCAGCACATGATGTTTTTGCCATACAGCTATTTAAAGACAGCATATATTGAGCCAGGAATGACATATTATTTTTAAAGAGGGGAATATTTATCCCATTCTAGTTTTCAATAAGATATACAATGCATCTTACTCAGATGTAAGTCTTGAGAAGTAACTTGCTCAGAAGCAAATTCAGTTGGGTTTATTTTGTAGTAAATGTGTTACATTGCTATATAACTGGTGTATAATCCTTTGAATTTTTTTGTGTATTAGGTAAAACTGGCTGGTATTTTTCTCTAGTCAATTTTCCATCAATTTTCCAACAGGATATTGAAAATATTGGTAAACTTGTTAAAGGTCCTACTAAGTATAATCTTTCCTTCTTGCGTAACTTTAAATAGTGCTGTTGTTTTCTGTCCTATAAGCAAAGTTTTCTACAGTCCTATTAGTGTTTGCAGTATGGTGAGGTGCGGAGTATGATTTATTGAACATTGACTTTTGTGTTGTCATGGAAGCTTCTGAGAAGTGATAGAATTCTTAGGTCTAATTCTATAGAAACTTGGGTGCTACAGGTTGAAGGGTTGTTGGCACATATTACTTGGCTTTTATGGGTAGCATGGAATTTGGGTATGGAAAAAATATAACTTCTGGTGCTTTTGTTCATGGGATTTCTTAATTCCAAAGATAGAAAAAGTAACTTGATTAGAGAAAGATCTTGATTAGAGAAAGATCAACGATTACATTTATTAGTGACTGGATACGCCTTATGAACTTTTTGCTGGAAAGAGAGAAAAATGAACTTGTGATTTATGGGTTTGAAGATTAGAGAGAGTAGCTTATGGGAAGAAGGAAATTATGATGTAAATTTAGAGAGAAAGGGCAAAATATAAATATCTATAACCGCTGTCAAGATTGGAAGCCGCTTCTTTATAACCTTTCCTTTCTTTATTTTTCTTTTTTCACTATTTACTATTTTTCTTTATTATCTTTATTTCCTCTTATGGTTTTTACTTTGTTGAATTTTTTTTCCCAATAAAATTATATTAAAAACAACAGCAGCAATAGAGAAAGTAACTCTTAAAGCTTAAATCTGGTTTACTTGAGTGGCTCAGCCCCATTATTAATGTGGGAAATCAAGGCCCTTGTCTGTGGTGTTTCCTGAAATGTTCTTTTTTTAGGGCTTGCAAGAAAATTTTGTCCACAGATCTGTAATATATTTTGTGTGGTACATGGTACATTAAATCAGTTGAGAACAAAATATCATGTTTGATTTTCTAGTACTCTAGTTATCTTATTCTCATTTGTGATAAAAATTATGATCTAGAATTGCATTCCCTTTTTTACATGTTTAATCATTCCTCGGTTCTTACATTACTATAAGAGCTACTTTTGCCACTCTTAAATAGTTAAGCAGTAAAGATTCCAATTCCTTGGTATCTTATTCCTTATGAGTTATGTCCACTTCTTTAAAGGATCAGAAGTCAATGTGGCAGTGACAGTAGAATTGAATAGTTTGGGCCTAGGGTAAGTCACTGAAATCTGGAATTTACGTGAAAAAGTAAAACTTTGAGCCTTCTGGTAGAAACAGTCAAGCAGTTTTCTTGACAACAGTATGGAAGTGGTTTGTTACTGTTGTCTCCTGGGATTTTTTCCTAGCACATGCGATTTTTCTAGTTGTTTTCCATGTAAGTAGTAGCCAGGCCTTGCCCAACTTAGCTTTATTTAAAGATCAGTAAGAAACTGCCACCTGAGCTAAGCAGGAATTAACATTAACCACAATTAAGTTGTGTGTCATTGGTTCAAGTGAGTTTATGAAGTCTGGATCCAATATTTTAACTTAGATTAATCCCCCCCTCCCACAGACAGTTGAAATGAGTTGTCCAATTACTAAAGCTTCAAAAATTGTTAAGAATTATTATTACTATCCTACTTTTTTTAGATACATATAAAACTAAAGGTGAACATACTAATACTCTTGCCTCCTATTATTCCTCACAACAACAGCCCTGTAAGGTGGTTTGGGCTGAGTGATTGGCCCAAAGTCACCCATCTGGTTTTCATGACTAGGGGAGGTCTAGAACTCACAGTCTCCTGGTTTCTAGGCGATGATCTTAACCACTATACCAAACTGGCTAACTCATTCATTCATTCATTCATTCAGAAAAATGCCTTCTGTTTCACTTTAGATGAAATGCAGTTTAAATAGGAAGGAATCCTGCTGCAACATAAACTGAAGTTTGGTCTGTTATTGCTAGTGTCATACTTATTGGAAGTCAGGAGGGGCAGGTTAACTGTGCTCAGATTCCACTTGGTATTTTCCCTGTTCCAGGGGACATGGATGGCAGCTATTCAATTGTGTCAGGTTTTTCATGTTTTGAAGTCAGGATGGGCCCTACATTTCCATGTATCTGCTTGCTGTGAGTTGAGAAAATGAATTTTGGCAATTCTTTGTTTGGCCTGTATTAGTAATAGATTACATACACAGTTTTGTAGATTGGAGTTTATTCTGTGCTAGAATTGTTAGTCTATACAGTTCAAGATTCTTTGTTGGTAGTGTTCTTAGAACCTTCATTCTTAAATGGAGCTAAGGGCCCTCTGATGGTCTGTACAACTGAGAACAAATTTTCATATAAGAGAAAGAGCATTACGTTCAAGTCCCATAAGCATATGAGCCAAACTTATCAAATATACAGGTAGTCCTTGACTTACAACCACAGTTGGAAGTGGAATTTCCATTGCTAAGCAAGGCAGTCATTAAGTGACTCATACCTGATTTTACAATGTTTTTAGCTGTGGCTGTTAAGCGAATCACTGCGGTAGTTAAGTGAATCATGTGGCTGTTAAGCGAATCCAGCTTCCCCCATTGACTTTGCTTGTCGGAAGCCGGCTGTGAAGGTCGCAAATGGCAATCACATAACCCCATGATGCTGCAACTGTTGTAAATACATGCCAGTTGCCAAGTGCCTAAATTTTGATCACAAAACCGGAGGGACGCTGTGATGGTCGTAAGTGTGAGGACCGGTATAAGTCACTTTTCCCAGTGCCGTTGTAACTTTGAACAGTCGCTAAACAAATGGTTGTAAGTTGAGGACTACCTGTAGGGGGTAGAAGAGTAAGCCTTTAAGAGTAATGTATGTTGTATAACTTTCTTTCTTTTAGTATAACAATCATGAAATTCGTTCTGGAAAACACATTGGAGTATGTATCTCTGTGGCCAATAATAGGCTCTTTGTTGGCTCTATTCCTAAGAGTAAAACCAAGGAGCAAATTGTAGAAGAATTTAGCAAAGTAACAGGTAAGTTACTAAGTGTCTTGGAAGGGAATGAATATAAAATAATGTAATTCTGATAAACTGATCCGTGATGAACTTTATCACCATCTTTCGGCTGATGTTGGATGATGATGACATTGTGAACTGAGATCGTAAGGAATAAAGTTAAGTTAAAAGAGAGAGAGATGGGAACAATATAAGAAGCTGCTGTTCCACTTGTATTTGCTGAAGTTTGAGAGACCATTCCCAAATTTATTTCAGCATTTGCATTGCATTCCCTGGCAATGGAGCTGGTTGGCTATTGGAAGAGATACAATTTTAGAGGCGACATTTTGTTCTTTCTTGCCATCTAAGCTGTAAAATTTCATGATATCATGACATCACAATTTGTTTTCAGTGGTCTTGTATACCAGCTTGGCATAGTGTCACATAAATATTGTATTGATTGATTGAACTATTTCACTGGGCCCCATATCCAAACCCATGTAAGTGCTTTGTGCATGAACTCATCTTTTGTCCTTTTAAATTGGAGTTGATTCCCTTCGTAAAACAATAGTTTACATTGGAAAATTAAGTTTCTTTATATTTCTGCAGGTACTTTTTGCAGGAAGGAACTTAATTTTATATATACAGTGCATCCGGAAAGTATTCAGACACCCTTCACTTTTTTCAATTTTGTTATGTTGCAGCCTGATACTACAATCGATCAAATTCATGTTTTGTCTCATTAATCTACACTCAGTACCCCATAATGACAAAGTGAAAACAGAATTTCAGAAATGTCTGTAATTTATCAAAAAGGAGAAACTGAAATACCACATGTACGTAAGTATTCAGACCCTTTGCAACAACACTTGAAATTTAGCTCGGGTGCCTCCCATTTCTCTTGATCGTTGCTGAGCTGTTCCTACACCTTGATTGGAGTCCACCTGTGGTAAATTGATTGGACATGATTTGGAAAGGCACACACCTCTCTATAGAAGGCCTCACAGCGGACAATGCATACTGTATCAGAGCAAAATCCATGAGGTCAAAGGAACTGCCTGCAGAGCTCGGAGACAGGATTATTGCAAGGCACAGATCTGGGGACGGCTACAAAAAATTTCTGCTGCACTGAAGGTTCCCAAGAGCACAGTGGCCTCCATAATTCTCAAATGGAAGGAGTTTGGCACAACCAGGACCCTTTCAAGAGCTGGTCGCCCGGCCAAACTGAGCAATCAGGGGAGAAGAGCCTTAGTAAGAGAGGTGACCAAGAACCCAATGGTCACTCTGACTGAGCTCCAGAGACCCTGTGTGGAGATGGAACAAAGTTCCAGAAGGACAGCCATCACTGCAGCCGTCCACCAATCTGGGCTTTATGGCAGAGTGGCTAGACGGAAGCCTCTCCTCAGTGCAAAACACATGAAAGCCCGCTTGGAGTTTGCAAAAAAGCACCTGAAGGACTCTCAGATTGTGAGGAACAAGATTCTCTGCTCTGATGAAACCAAGATTGAACTGTTTGGCCTCAATTCTAAACGTTATGTCTGGAGGAAACCAGGCACCACTTATCACCTGCCCAATACCATCCCAACAGTGAAGCATGGTGGTGGCAGCATCATGCTGTGGGGGTGTTTTTCAGCAGCAGGGACTGCGAAGACTGGTCAGGGTTGAGGGAAAGCTGAATGGAGCAAAGTACAGAGATATCCTCAATGAAAACCTGTCCCACAGCACTCGGGACCTCAGACTGGGCCGAAGGTTCACCTTCCAACATGACAACGATCCTAAGCACACAGCCAAGACAACACGGGAATGGCTTAGGGACAACTCTGTGAATGTCACAACTCTGTGAGTGGCCCAGCCAGAGCCCTGACTTGAACCCTATTGAACATCTCTGGAGAGACCTGAAAATGGCTGTCCACCAACAGTCCCCATCCAACCTGATTGAGCTTGAGAGGATTTGCAAAGAAGAATGGCAGAAAATCCCCCAATCCAGGTGTGCAAAGCTTGTTGCGTCATACCGAAAAAGACTCGGGGCTGTAATTGCTGCCAAAGGTGCTTCAACAAAGCACTGAGTAAAGGGTCTGAATACTTACGTACATGTGGTATTTCAGTTTCTCCTTTTTGATAAATTCACAGACATTTCTGAAATTCTGTTTTCACTTTGTCTTTATGGGGTACTGAGTATAGATTAATGAGACAAAAGATGAATTTGAACGATTGTAGTATCAGGCTGCAACATAACAAAATTGAAAAAAGGGGGTCTGAATACTTTCCAGATGCAGTGTGTGTGTGTGTGTGTGTGTGTGAGTGAGTGAATGAATGAATGAATGAATAAATGAATAAATGGCCAAATAAATAAATAAAAGACCTATATAGGTGCCCATATTGTGAACCACAACACTGGGCAACGTACAAAACAACAAAAACATAAAAAAACAAGCAGAATAAAAACTCCTGGCACCCTGGAGTAACACTCTCCCACATATCTGCATATGGGAGCAAATATATGGGACAAATATAAAAGGGAAATGTTTAAAGCTAGCTATTAAAACAATGTCAAAATATATATTTTCTATTTTTAAATATTTAAATTTTATATTTATGACTAATGGTTCAGTTAAATGTATATGACTGGCTTCAATTTCAGAGGGTCTCACAGATGTAATATTGTATCACCAACCTGATGACAAAAAAAAGAACAGAGGCTTTTGTTTCCTTGAATATGAAGATCACAAAACAGCAGCTCAAGCCAGGCGTAGGTTAATGAGTGGAAAAGTGAAAGTTTGGGGTAATGTTGTTACAGTTGAATGGGCTGACCCCATAGAAGATCCAGATCCTGAAGTGATGGCAAAGGTAAACATTTACGAGGGTAGTGAAAATAATGTGCATTTGTTTCTGCTGATTTGTGAATGTTGTGATGTATATCATAACAATGCTGACAAGTTTGGGATAGAAAGAATTTTGTATTTTAAGTATTCATTACTTAGGCACTGTTATCTTGAAATTTACTTAGTTCATGCTGAGTGAAGACTAATTATTAGTAAGCTAATACCCTGGTTTTTTGCTTGGGCATGCATCAAACTAGACTGGTGAGCTGAATAGTCATAACTGGCACAGATTCAGATAATGACTTAAACTTCTGCTTTGTCTCAGTCAGGAACTAGTATTTTATTTTATTTATTTATTATTACATTTATATCCCGCCCATCTCCCCCACAAGGAAGGGACCCTGGGCGGTTTTATTTAGTCTAGTCTTAACATCCCCATTCATCTAAGTGATGCTGCACTAAATTCTGCTCCTGTGGCTAGTGGAGCTTTTGTTAATTACTGATGTTAAGTTCTACTTTTATTTCAGAATTTCAGGAGTAGGTACCTGGTCAGTTTGACTCACTTTCTGCTAAAGCAAATAATGTCTTCACATCTCTGTTGTAGCAGTTAAACTTGAGCTGCATAAATAACATTCATAATAATATAAAAACAATAATTTAATAAATTATTAATGTATGCTGCCCGACTCCTGCCTCTGGGCAGCTCACAACAATCTAAATAAAGAAATTACAATAAAACCAAGAAGAGGAAGAAAAGAGATAAAAGATAGTAAGAATGACAGACTGGATAGAATGAAGCAAGGGGTCTTGCTGTCCCTTGCCAAAGGCCTGGGTGAAAAATAGCATTGTAAGAGTATAAGTGCACAAAAGTCGTTAAAACTAATGTAGAACATTTTTTTATCTGGAAGTAAAATAAGTTTAAAAAGTTAAATTTGTTAAATAAATTTATATGACCACCCATCTTAACTAATGTACTGTATCTCTGGGCAGTGAACAAAAATATAAAAACACAGTAAACAAACAAGAACTAATTTAAAAAAACCAGTCAAGTCCCCCTTAAAATGTTATCTGACAGAATGAAACATACAAGTGTATACTGCCCCTGTTAACATCACAGCCCTAATACCTGGGGGAAAAGCTAGATCTTCAAAGTCTTCCAAAAAGCTAATAGTGTCATGGACCATCCAAATCTCAGGGTTTTTTTTTCCTAGCACATGCGATTTTTCGAGTTGTTTTCCATCTAAGTAGTAGTCAGGCCTTGCCCCACTCACCTTTATTTAAAGGTCAGTAAGAAACTGCCACATGAGCTAAGCAGGGACACCTGGGTTCCACCAGATGACATTGCTTCATAGAGGGGACCTGGACCATGCCCACTGTGCTGGATCTGGGGATTACAGGCAGTCCTTGCTTAATAACCCTAATTGGGACCAGAATTTCTGTTGCTAAGCAATGCGGTCGTTAGGCAAAACATCATATGACTATACTGCTTAGCGACAGTAGTGTTGGTAATCCCGGTTGCAGTCGTTAGGCCAGGACCTCATGCTTCTTCTGCCCTGCTACACTCACCTCTTCTTCAATTCCTCTTCCCACCTATCTCCCCCCATCTCTGCCTTTTGGGCCGCCCTGTGCTCTGCTGCCGTTGACGCCCCCAGCTGACCTTCACCGTCGTCTTCCTCCCACTGCTGACGAGGCATGCAGGGCGGCCAAAAGGGCAGAGATGGGGGGAGATAGGTGGGTAGGGGGAGTTGAAGTGCCCCTGTGGTCATAAATGAATTTTGATCATGTGGCCACGGGGGTGCTGCAACAGCCATAACTTCAAGGGCTGGGTATAAGTACCATTTGTTCAGCACCATTGTAACTTTGAACGGCTGCTGAACAAATGGTCATTAAGTGAGGGCCATTCTGGGCCAGTTGAAGCTTCTGAATGCTATTCAAGTGCAGCCCCTTGTAGAGTGCATTGCAGTAGTCCAGCCAAGAAAATAGTTTGTAAATTAAGCCGGTTTTGGTCTGTGTCCAGTTATGACTTAACCAAATCACAATTACTTTTTGGAAAAGCTAAATAAGTACCTTGTGTATATGTAGTGCATATGCTTGTTTTATTGTTTGCAATAATATACGGGTAACAAAGATCTGTGAACTAACTCAGTGCTTTGTTTTAGGTGAAAGTGTTATTTGTACGGAATCTTGCAAATTCAGTCACAGAAGAAATACTAGAAAAGGCTTTTAGTCAGTTTGGAAAACTGGAGAGGGTGAAAAAGCTAAAAGATTATGCTTTTATTCATTTTGATGAACGTGATGGCGCTGTAAAGGTATGTTTTTATTCCCAGTAGTTATAACTGAACAGTTTTATTTATCTGATTTATATCGTGCCTTTATTTTGTAGAATTCAAGGTGGCATACCTAATGCTTCCACTTCCTGTTTTCCCCACTATAACACTGTAAGTTGGTTTGGACTGAGAGGGCACGAGTAGCCCATAGTTCCCCAGCTACCTTTCATGCGTAAGGGAGGACTAGAACTCATGGTCTCCTGGTTTCTAGTCCAGCACATTAACCACTACATGGAGGTGGCTCTCGGATAGTTATCACATTTATACTCTGCTACCATCACAAATAGACTGTTGGCAGTTTCTTCAGAAATCTGTCATAAGCTTACTTAAAATGTATGCTACAACGTGCTACAACCTTTGTATTGTCAGGTTTTAGGTTCTGCTTGTATGTTACTACTCAGAAATATGGGAAGGTTTAACTATCACTCCCAATAGTGTGCCATTTTAAAGCCATTAGTTCCCATTGCCCTCATGAATAATCTAAAGAATTGTTGAGTATGAGCAAACAAGAAGACCAACTGTTGCCAGGACAGTAAATCAGTAAACTCAAGTAAATTGTACTAAGTAAATCGGCTTAAGATTTTAAGTTAATGGTGTCACATTTCTGTAAAAAATAGTTTTTGTGAATTAAAGTGAATTAAACCGCCCAGAGTCTACCGTGGTAGAGATGGGCGATGATAAATTTGATTAATAAATAAATAAATAAAGTGTGACATGGGTGCTATGATCTTTGTTAGGACTCATTCCAAAATATACTGAAATTCTGCTTACTCCAGGGGTAGTGAGGGGTTGTCTGTGGACAGTTGGTTGCCCTTCACTTGATAAGCTCTAGATTTAATTCTAGATTTCAAAGCTATAAAATATTTGACCTTGATAGAATTGTATGAGGACTTTCTATTTAGTAGATCTGTCTTATTTAGTGTGTGAGCATGCAGTTGCCTTTGGTTTGGTTTTTTGTAGAATTTGTTCTTGGAATTTTAATATTTACTTAGTATTATGTGGAAATACGGAATTGCAAAAGACTTTTTGTTTTTATGTGTTTATTTTGCTGCTTAGAAATGTTCATTCTTAGTTTTCATGGTTGCAGAGAATATTTTTAAACCTTACACCAGGGCTTTCCAAACTGTATGTCGCGACACAGTACTGTGTCGCCTGGGGACCTCAAGTGTGTTGCTCGATAACCCGGAAGTGCTGATGGCACACCGCTGTGTGCGGTGGCGGCGGACCATAAGCGCTTCCGAGTTGTCGCGCGACATACTAGGACGCCGCGGCGGTGCTTCCAGATTTTTGCGCGCCGGCCGTTGGTGTGTTGCCAACGGCAAAAGTTTGGAAAGCCCTGCCTTACACATTGAAAAATTAAGAAACATTAGAAGGGCCTTTAGTGGGAGAGGAGGTGGTCTTGTGGGTTCTACATAGTACCATTGGGACTCCTCTTCCTATACATATAACTTGTATGCTGTTTTTGTCAGACTACTTTGGTAAGAATGATTACAAATTACATTCTTTATAGGCTATGGAAGGAATGAATGGCAAAGATTTAGAAGGAGAAAATATTGAAATTGTGTTCGCAAAGCCACCAGATCAAAAAAGGAAAGAACGGAAAGCACAGAGACAAGCTGCTAAAAATCAAATGTAAGGATGGAAAGCATGATTTTAATGCATTTAACACTACCTGACATATGTAGAATTCTGGTGTTAAGGCACAATATACCTGTTAATGGCTATATCATAACATGAAAAAGATAGATAGATAGATGATAGATAGATAGATAGATAGATAGATAGATATGAATTCTGTGATGACAGTTGTCAATATATCACCTTTTTACTGCATGCTTTTCCTAGAGTATGTGCTGATCATACTTTTGCTCTAATAATAGTAGAGAGAGAATAACCATGTTAATAGAATAATACCTGCAGATGATAAAGTAGAATCCCATCCTTTATGTGCATTATTTTAATTATATGTAATCGTGAACCCCCCCCCCCCCGAATAATATAAGGATAGGTGAAAAATACTATGGATGTCTGGATGGTTCTTCTAAAAACAGCAGAGGTATACAGTGTTGACCAGGATGTCTTAATGTTCCTATCAAACAAATTCCATACCTATTCATTGCCTTGTTCCTTCATTTTACTCTTACATGCTGCCTTTATTAATCATGAGCAGTAGTTGCCATGTTGGTCATGAGAAAAAATTTCTAAATCATAGAAAGCAATATCCTTTTTAAGTCAAACTTTCACAAAAATATTCAACATAGTTGATTAGTTCAAAATGAGTAGAGGGAATGTTTACTCTGATCTGTGTATTTCTGATTAGAAAAATCAGCACAGACTCCTTTATTCTTGATATGAAAATATTTGTGGGCAGCATGTACTTAATTATTTTTTAAAATGTAGGGTGCCATGCTTATACATATTTGTGATAGCCTAAGCTGCATTAGGTTCTGTGTGTATGATCAGCTATTAGTCTTTCACAGACAATGGCAGTTGATAATTTAGGTTTAAGCTTGCTTCTTTTTTATTGTTTTTAAATGCATTGAACTAATTAGAATTTTAACAAATTACCTAATTAGAGATAGCACAGTTCATAGTATAGCAAAAAAAGAAAAGGACAAAGAGAAAGTAGAGAAGGGAGTGGTAATTTATCACATGCACAAAATTAAAACAATTGACCAATTGCTCAAAAGGGCCCCCTTCTTTGTCTTCCTCCCCAAGCCCCCCACTCTTAATTCAAGTGAGAAATGTTCAGTAGTCTGTTGCTGTATAGTTTTTTCTTTCTAATGTTATACAATAATTTTGGTCATTCATCAACATGAAAATTCCAGTTTTGTTTTATTTTTAAATATTAATGATAACAATTATGGTGACCCCTGTTATGCAGGCATAAAAAATTAAAATAGGCTGCACCACACTTACTGTACTGTGAGTATACAGATAGTCCTCACTTATCAACTGCCTAGTTCAGTGACCGTTTGAAGTTACAAAGACGCTGAAAAAGTAGGTTTATGACTGGTCTTCGAACTTGCAGCCAATTTAGTGGTTGCGTGATCACAATTCAGGCGCTTTGCAACCAGTGCGCATGTATGACGGTTGCAGCATCCTGCGGTCACATAATCACTATTTGCGACCTTCACAGCCAGCTTCCAACAGGCAGAGTTAATGGGGAAGCTGGCGGGAGGTCACAAGTCGTGGTCATGTGATGTCATGCTTAATGACCCACGTGATTCGGTTAATGACTGCAGCGGAACTGCTGTCATAAGTCGTGCAGTCACGTGACATTTCACAACGGAGTTAGAGGGAGTTTTCGGGCCCGGTTGCGGTTGATAAGTGAGGACTGCCTGCTATAACTGCTATACAAAAAATTTGGGGGAGTGGTTTGCAAATAAGGTGTAACTCCTAGATACGTTACAACCTTAAGAGTTTGAGGATAATATTTATTTTCTATCCTGCCTTTATTATTTTTATAAATGACTGAAGGCAGCGAACATACCAAATACTCCTTCCTCCTCCTATTTTCCCCACAACAACAACCCTGTGAGGTGAGTTGGGCTGAGAGAGAGTGACTGGCCCAAGGTCACCCAGCCGGCTTTCATGCCTAAGGCAGGACTAGAACTCACAGTCTCCTGGTTTCTAGCCCAGAACCTTGACCACTAGACCAAACTGGCTCTCTAATAATAATAATAAATAATAATAATAATAATATGATAATTTATAAAATAATATATGTATGTATGTATGTATGTATATATTATATATATGTATATATTATATATATATAAAATATAATTATAAGAAGAAGAAACCAAAACTTAATGGTTTGTAAAAAGAACCTATTATGAACCTTATTAAAGAAATTGAATGGGTCTTAGTTTACCAATATAAACAAAGACTAGCCAACTGTTACCAACTTTAATTTTACACAAATACAGGTAGTCCTCACTTAATGATGGTAATTGGGACCAGAATTTCTGTCACTAACCGATGTTATCGCTTAGCGATGGGGATCCTGGCAATTCCCTTGTAAATTTTACCGGTCGTTAGCCGAGCACCCACCCTAATCCAAGCCATTCCGGGCGTGGTCCCTTCCAGCCCTGAACCTCAGGTAAGCGACTGCCTTCAATTCCCCCCACCCACCTGTCTCCCCCCCCCCCCATCTCGGCCGTTTTGGCCGCCTGGCACCCTGCCTTGCAGGGTGTCAAGCAGACCCAGAACTGCATGGCTCTGGGGCTGCAAGAAGCCTCTGAGCGGGAGCACAGCACAAAACTGCAACTGCCCCAGCCCAGCCATCCCAAGCCACCCCAGCCCGCATTCATTCACCCAGCTGCCTCTCCCAGTTCCCCGCACCAACCTTTTGCCTTCTTTGCCCAGCCGCTGTGGGCGAAGCAGAAGGACCCAGCTTCTCCAGTGAACGTTTCCTCCATGTGGCTCCCTTCGGAATGCTGTCTTCAGAAAGTTGCGCTCTCTTTTCAGAGCTTTTGGAAAGAGAAGAGTCTGCGCAGACTTCGGAGAACTGCCCCCCCTTTCCAAAAACTCTGCTAACTTTAATCACAACACGCACAAAGTTTAAACAACAGGAGTTAAAAAACAATTTTAAAAACCCACATGTTATTAAAAGCACACCTACTGAAAGCATTTTACTTTTCTAAAGGCAGACAGCAAAATTACCAAACCTCACCTGATGAAAAAGGAAATTTCTCGGTATCAGCGCTGCACATAAGAATACCCTGTTGGTTTTATGTAGGGGGCTGCCTTAGCCTACATAATGGAAAAACATTTCTATAGTATTAATTGCTATATATCTTGGTTCATTCTTAAGACTTCTTGCCATTCTATTTCTTGGACAGTTATTTATTCTCTCCCTTGCTCTTTATGTTATGTGCATGAAGGGCAGAATGAGGAATCACCAACCTGTGGGGCCACTGCCCAGGTCCTTAGAATCTTTCTGCCTTATCCATAGTTGTTCCTCTTTTCAAGGGGGAAAAGTTGGCCCTTGGGCTAACCTCCTGCATTGAGAAAGCAGATGATAGAGTGGCTGGGCATCTGTCCTGTAGCTGGTCAAAACTCTATTATAATTGACTTTTAATTTTGTTCTTGCAAAAATTTATTATGCTATACTGTATTTAAGTAGCCCATTGTTAAAACTCTCATTACATTTAGTTTTTGTATTACTTCACTATAAATATCCTATTACAGTAAATATGAAAACTTTTAAATAAATCTCCCAATTTGCCTTCTAAGAAGTTTGGAAAAAGTAGATCTCCACTGTTTTTATAATCTTTGTTATAATTTGTTGATTAGGAAAATTTCTCTAATATCACAGAAATATAAATATTTGCTTCTGTAGATATTATAACTGTACAGGTCTATATTGTAATTGTCCCTGTTGAATCCTATATTTATTGCTGCGAATCACTACAGTTTAAAATGTGTGATCTATAGGGACAACAGGGTATAGGGAAGAAGAATTAAATTTTAAGATTCTAGGGTTCTGCAATAAGTGTATATGCAAACATGTTCAGATCTTGTATCTGCAAACATGTTCAGATAAAAATGGGGCGTGGTGGCTCAGCGGGTAAGATGCCAGGCTTGTTGATTGGAAGATCGCAAGTTCGGAGGTTCGAATCCCTAGCCCCGCGTGATGGAGTGAGTTCCCGCACTCGCCCCAGCTCTTTCCAACCTAGCAATTTGAAAGCATGCAAATGCAAGTAGATGGTAGGTAACAGCGTTCCATGCGTGTCATGCCGTCCACATGACCATGGAAGCGTCTTCGGACAACACTGGCTCTTCGGCTAAGAAACGGAGATGAGCACCGGCCCCTAGAGTCGGACACGACTGCACAAATGTGTGGGGGAAACCTTTACCTCAGATCTTAATCTTTTTCTCCCATCCCATGTCCTAGTGCAGGGGTCCCCAACCTGTGGGCCGCGACCTGTTAGGAAGTGGGCCGTGGGGCTCCCGCCTGCAAACCCCGCCCCCGCCTGCAAACCCCGCCCCCCGGCGAGCACGATTACCCCGCCCCCGGTGTGTGCAATTGGCTCCCGCCTGCAAACCCTGCCCCCGGTGTGCGTGATTGGCTCCCGCCTGCAAACCCTGCCCCCGGTGTGCGTGATTGTCTCCCGCCTGCAAACCCCCCCCCTCCACGACCGGTGCCTGGTGCTATAAAGGTTGGGGACTGCTGTCCTAGTGGGCTGAAAGCTATTTATTTCTCAACAGGATGAGTAATTGATACCTGTGCATTGTTACTGTAATTAACTAATTTTTTTTCACATAGCCATTAAAAAGATAATAAAAACAATTCTAAAGATTAGAGTCAGGTACAAGTCTGCTTCTTAAAATTAACCCTCCCCCCTTTTTACTGGCAAACCAAGGGAACAATGTAGCAAACATTTTTTGTTTTTTTTTTAAAGAAAAAATGTCCCTCAGGTTCAGTTTGACTCCTACTGATACATAGTTTTCTTGCTAACAACCTTGGAAATTTTCCATATTTTACTTCTCAGTTTAGCTTACAGCCCTGGTATATAAACACTGACCATGCTTAGCTTTTGACTTTTGATTAATCAGTTTTAAAAGCTAGAAAAATGGGGTATGCAAAACACCTCAAATTTGTAATGTTACAGACTTAAAACGGTTGGTTCAGTTTGAAACAAGTTGTACCAGTCTTTTCCAGAAGTGTTTCGAGTTTGAAACAGTTGTGATGCATCAGAAAAATCTGTTTGAAACATGAAATAGCTACCAATCGAAGAAAAAGCTCTTTTATGATGAAATACTTTGCATGCCTGCTAGAAAATTAGTTTTTCCCTCTGTATAGCCGTTCTTGTTCCTAACTTAGTCTTTGATTTTTTACATTAATCTGAAGGACAAACTATTAAGTACTGTTT